>OY757269.1:10290133-10423269 GCA_963584085.1 Pyrausta aurata
TGTGATAACATATCTTCTTCCCCCGATCATGCTGGATCCTCCCGAAATCCTGCAGTATCTCCCTACGCCACAGCTCGAAGAAGTAGTCCGGTCCCGTAAAAACTTTCTCGGATCTCCCCCATCGTCTCGCAATGAGGGCTAGCGCGTATGAATTCGCCGCTAGGGGCGCTTGTGTAGCGTGAGGTCTCCGAAATGACAAATGTCACTGTTTGTGTGTTAGATGTGCGAGTTTAATTCTATTTAGATTAATGTTTCGAATATTTAGAAATAATTTTCATTAATTATTGCAAATACGGATCAATGAATGATAGTGTTTAAAAAGAGGAAGAAAAAAATTTATCTTTAATAATTTGTTTACTTACTTCTCTTTTCCTAACAAAACTGGACTGCGGCATGCCCTATGTATTGTAATATTAAGATTTAATGGCAAACTTGATTTTTTTATCCCTCCATCATGTCAATTTACACACCAAGCTATATTCTGGACCTCACGCGACAGTGGCGCCAACTAGTAAGCACGAAAGCGGTAGCCCCTATTCGATTAGCCTCTCTATCGCAGCGAGAATATGTCGCCACCATGGCGGAGACATGATCATACAAGAGATACAGATAACATACCTTCTTCCCCCTATCGTGTTGAATCCTCTCTGTATCCTGCAGCATCTCCCTACGCCACATCTCGAAGAAGTAGTCCGGATCCGTATAGAACTTCCTCGCATCTTTCCCATCGTCTCGCAGTTCGATTAGCCTCTATCGCAGCGAGAATATGTCGCCACCATGGCGGATGACATGATCATACAAGAGATACATATAACATACCTTCTTCCCCCTATCGTGTTGAATCCTCTCTGTATCCTGCAGCATCTCCCTACGCCACAGCTCGAAGAAGTAGTCCGGATCCGTATAGAACTTCCTCGCATCTTTCCCATCGTCTCTGAATTCGTTTAACCTCTCGAGCGGCGGAGGCCGGTCGCAGCGCGCGTATGTCGCCAACATAGCGGATGGCATCGAGTTCCGTGAGAATAGCTGCTGATGGAACGCCCGTGAGGAACGAAACGCTTTGCGCATTTGAATGTCTTGGAGGGACACTGGGAAGTAAAAAGAAAATAAGGTTCAAATAAGCAGTTGGAAAAATATTTTAGTTCGTTTTTATTTGCTTTGCGAATATTGTTAACAATCTTGCGATTCTTTTTTAACGAAATGATTTATATAAAACAAAAAATATATACAGTGTGATTCTTTACAAAGTGCACATATTAAAATATGGCATTCTATGCTCAATTTTATCGACGGAAAACATATTTAAAAAAAAACTAAAAAAGTTTCATTTATGTGTAATGTGTGCAGTTTTTCATAGATTAAAATTTAAAAATTACTTAAGAATTTTTTTTCTAAAGATTTTTTTATTTCTGTAATGTGGGCAGTTTTTTTCATGGATGAAAATTAAATGAGGATGCCTGATCACCTCCGATCATAAATTAAGCTTAATTCATTGTTATAAATTAATTAGTACACGAAGGTCACAGGAGGGAACAAAAACTTTAAAAAATCCGTAAAAAAAAAAGATTTTTTTTAGATTTTTTTAATATGTTTTTCGTCGATAAAATTGATCATAGAGTGCCATATTTTTAATGTGCACTTTGTAAATCACACTGTATAGTTGAACACTGATATCTTTCATATCAAGTAGGTAGTAGATATCAAATAATAATTAATTTTATTAGCCGATATTATTTAAAAAGTTATAAAAAGGTTTTTGTACAATAATCGCCAAGCAAAGAAGAGCAGACTTTAGTTGGTATATTGTTATTTTATTAGCGGTAAGTTTCAATCGATGATGTAAATAAATAGTGTGGACAAGTCATATGCCCAAGGATATTTTTTTTTTACTATTTACTCATTATGCATCTAAGTTGCAACTAATTTATATGTAACCATAATGTAAACACAGACTCAGGAAGAGGAAGATATGAAATACGGTATACTAATTTTTATTGATATTAAAATTATGATGACGAAATTCAATTCTATTTACAAAATAATATTTAATTTTGTCATTTATCAGTAGGACAAGGTCATACACATATTATTCTGTTGTAAGCACAAAATAAGGAAATACCCACTACATCGACTTCGACATTGACTCATATAATCATTTTATGACAATGAACTTACATATAAATGAATAATAAATCCATAAGCTACACATGAAATTTTTCAATGACTTTTGTGGAAGCGACTTGCTATATTTATAAATGTAAAGATTGAAAGTCACACAAAGATAAATGGATGATATTTCCACATCATAAAATGGAAAATATGGAACCACCATCACACCAATGGTAATGGTAGTAGTAGCTTCCATTTTTCTTTGATTGGCAAATATTGAAAACATAATTTTTATAACTTTTTCGATTTAAAAAAGATCTTAGTGCTTAACGATGAAATAAATTAAAGTAGGTTCTGAGTTTTGTGTTTATCTTACGTATTTTAAAATGAATCATTTCGTAAAAAAAAGGAATGTCAAAATTGTTTACATTATTCGCCAAGCAAAGACAAAAGTACTTTAATGTGCTAGTAGTTGGAAGTAATGAGCAATACCTTCCTCGACCCCAGAGTCCAGCTGCGTGACCTTGATGGCCAGCCTGTCTATCCTGGCCTGCAGGACGTTGGTCCTCTCGGCCAGATTAGTCGCCTCCCGCGTCAGCTCGCCAAACATGTCCTCGGCATGTTTCGACAGTGAAGACAATTGCCTGGAATGAGGACGTTCCGGTTATAATTGAATTAAAAGAAAGAAAGAAGAAACATTTTCAATTTTGGAAAAAAAAAAACTAAGACATGCAACATAAAAAAATAAGACTAAATAAATAATAATAATAATAAAACACAAAAATAATAATAATATATTTTGGAAAGGCAATTGACTTGGGCCATCCATAGTAGATTTGGCCCATATTGGAGGACAGCATCAAACTTATTTTCAGTTAGTATGTAGCCCTAAATACTATTATGAGAAGCACATACTAAACGTCCCTAAAAAAGTTATAGCTAGATAAAAACCCTGAATTTCGCTAAGATTTTAAAAAAATAAAATTAAAAAAATCCTGAGGTATCTGAAGAAGTTGATATTTGTTTCGAGTATACAAAAAAGTAGTATTTATTTAGAGGTTTGTTTCAGCCATGTGCGAAAGGGCATAGGTAGGTAAGGTAATAAGTTGGCGACGAATATTTGTGACATCCAAATGTTATCTTGGAGCGGTCAATCACACGATGACCGTATGCTCGTCAAAATTCACTTAACTGATGCCACGCCTTCTCTGAATCAACTGTGACATGCATGAAGTTAATAAACACAGCAACTAAAAAAATAACATTACATTATGTAATCTTGGTATGCCGTGAAAACACGTTTTAGGTTTCCACAACTCAACACGTCATAGTTTTAAGCCACGATGTTATCTATTGTGTTTTCCAATAAAGATAAAATAAAATAACGTACAAAAAAAATCATAAGTGAGGTATGCAATGCTGCGATTTTGAAGAATATAATTTACATACGAATCATAGCGAGCGTGGTTAGCAAACAACGTTTTTCTAATTTGTACATGTAATTAATCGTGTAAATAAATCCGCTTTCGGCTACGGTACACTACTCGCGAGACTAATAGTGCATTACTAGGTCACCTCAAATAAGGAGTGCTTAGCGATAAAATTGGTGCATTTATCTCAGCATAGCGAAATCGAAATGCTTGAACGAATCGCACGCAGCTATATGCTATTGTTTTTGCTCAGTCTCTCTCTATATGCGTCGGATGAACACAGATGACTGAGCCTGAGCTGTGTTCGTACGACTTGTTTACTTTACTAACCGCATTAATCGTGGCCGTGGAATTTACTACTACAGCTTAGCCGCCCAGAGAATGCTAATTTGGAGTTTCTAGTTTTGAAACAAAATGTATAGAAATAATTTCAAACTTCCTGACTTTGACTATTACTCTTTACATCATCTGCCAAAATTGAAAACTACAAATGATCATTATAATCTCAGTTGAGTCAGACAGAAGTCACTTTGCACTCTCATCCTACGTGAGAACTCTTAATTACTACGTGTTTACTTACATAATATTATACTGAATGCTGTTTTTCCACTAAAACATTACCGCAGTCCGCAATGCGTAGGTTCAGCACCAAAAACTAGAGATAAACATAGTGTTGACCTCAACCTAAAAGCATGACTATATGACAGCAGGTGCCTGGCTGCAGTTGTAAGGCTATGGTTGTATTGTATACTATAAATACCGCGGGCAGCCCCAAGCATACGCCGCGTTACTATGCTGCTCGGGGACGGTGCCCCACGGTGTCCACGTGTCGCGACATGTGGACGGGCTCCACGCAGCGACACGACAGCTGGTGTTACGGCGAGTGCCTGAGGTAGTACCTGACGGTGTTGGCGAGGGTGCCGTTGGTGACGGCCTCGAGCTCGGACGGGACCGCGAGCCGCTCGGGGACGGTGCCCCGCGACACGTGGACGGGCTCCACGCAGCGACACGACAGCTGGTGTTGCTGCGAGTGCGGTAGTACCTGACGGTGTTGGCGAGGGTGCCGTTGGTGACGGCCTCGAGCTCGGACGGGACCGCGAGCCGCTCGGGGACGGTGCCCCGCGACACGTGGACGGGCTCCACGCAGAGACACGACAGCTGGTGTTACGGCGAGTGCCTGAGGTAGTACCTGACGGTGTTGGCGAGGGTGCCGTTGGTGACGGCCTCGAGCTCGGACGGGACCGCGAGCCGCTCGGGGACGGTGCCCCGCGACACGTGGACGGGCTCCACGCAGCGACACGACAGATGGTGTTGCGGCGAGTGCGGTAGTACCTGACGGTGTTGGCGAGGGTGCCGTTGGTGACGGCCTCGAACTCGGACGGGACCGCGAGCCGCTCGGGGACGGTGCCCCGCGACACGTGGACGGGCTCCACGCAGCGACACGACAGCTGGTGTTGCTGCGAGTGCGGTAGTACCTGACGGTGTTGGCGAGGGTGCCGTTGGTGACGGCCTCGAGCTCGGACGGGACCGCGAGCCGCTCGGGGACGGTGCCCCGCGACACGTGGACGGGCTCCACGCAGCGCTTGGGCAGCGGCATGGCTGCGCGCGAGCTCGGACCGCGGCTACCTTTCTCGCATTACTGCAAAAAAAGAAAAGTAACGATAAATGCAGTCACTTTATTCAAAGTCAAAATTAAAATCAATAGAACACATCAAATAAAACAAAACAAAAATTTATCCTTTAACCTTCCAATTCTTCCGTGTATAAAAAAGTAAATAAAACAATTAAGTAATCAAATCATCAGTTAGAATACGCTCTTTAATGATATACAGTGTGCAGCGTAAGCAAACAACGCCAATTGAGATTGAGGCTGTTATTTATGCTTTGGAGGCATTATTTTCATAACAATTTATCAGTAATTTATCAGCTTCGACTAATGACCTGATAAATAATATTTATCTTTTCTTCTTCTTAATGGAGATGACTGAATGAATACTAATGTCAAGTCAAATCATCATGTAAGTACAAAACAAGCATAGCTGGTAGATATGCCTTAAAATCTACAGGTTGTTTTTTTAACTCAAATAATATAGAGACTGTGCTAATACTCTAACACATATCAGAGGCCGTACTCTTGAGACTGCCAAGATTTTTGGATATCGCCATCTCTTTCCCTCGCAAGACCATACTTGTATGAGCGACAAGGACGGCTAGATTGGGCAACACAACATTGTATTGCAGAGTAAGGCCTCAGGCTATTTTCTTAGAAACTTATAAAGAAGATACACACATGGATTGGACAATAGGTAAAGTGTAAGCGTGTACTACCATCGAACACGGTACTATGTATCTTCCGCATTTTCGCTTCTTTCCGTCACTTGTTCCTTGTACGTAATTACAATTAACAACTATTTAGCCTGCCCGTTAGGCGTGACGGCGCCATGCGTGAATACACTGGAAGCAAGAATTGGGTTTGCGTTCCGTTATCTGCTATTCCGCGGTTGATAACGATTATAATTTAGCTCACTAAATTGTGTTGTTGATTCACGACATGAAATGACTAAGCGACTTGAATTGACTCTATTAGGTAATACTCGTAGTAAGTAGTTAACTCTCGTCAGTAATATAAAAGTAAGTTATATAATAATAAGTAATATAAAATATTAAAGCTCGGAACGTAATGAGACCTGTTTAAGTCTGCTTGGGATTTTAAACTTATCGCTCAAAGGCGCAGGCGTTGTGTACCCTCTTCTAAAGGTGGGTTGAGACCAAACGAACAAAGAACTAGATCTAGAACAAGAACATTCTTTCTTGTTTTTTTGTTCTAAACGAAAGCTCTATTTCAGCGTTTTACACCAAAATATCAAGCAAACGTTCCTAGAATATTTTAAAGAACGCAATAGAACAACGAACGAATGCTCTGAGTAGAAGAATTTAATGAAGTGGGGATAGAGTGCGCATTCGCTAGTCTGTTTTAAATGGGCCTTGGGATGAATTTTCTAAACCTTAGGTAACAAGAGTTATATCCACAGTTAATTAACTAAAGCTTTTTTGCTTTATAAACAAGATAGTCCTCAGGGAGCTAAAAATCGAGAATGCTCAGCGACTGTCAGCAACCTGCCTGCAGCGTATAGTGCGATACTTCGGCCACATTGCGAGGAGAGATGGGGATAATTTGGAACGTCTGATGGTGGCAGGCAAAGTGGAGAGAAAAAGACCGAGAGGCCGCAGTCCAAAGTGATGGTCGGAGAATCAGATCTCCGAGCGATTGGAAACACCGATCAACGACGCACTGCACCAAGCGACAGATCGCAGCCGATGGAAACTGTTGGTTGACAGAACACGGAGTCACGATACTCAGCAATGAGTGACCAATTAAGAAAAAGAAACTAGATAGAAGACGACACATATTGGTAGAAAGCATACTTGGTAGGGACACAACACACATCAAACTTCACAGAATACACGCAGACCTATATTGGTATCTAAATTCATTCGTTCTCTACAGTTATGCTAAATAATAATAACTGTAACGGAGGAAACAAGACAAAATTGGGCTCAGATTTACAGCCCATCCCATATTAATGGTGACTTAATATGTTGACAAAGTGCCGGTCGGTCTTTTTGATTGGTCCGCAATATATCACATACTTCGTTTCTGTCGTACACTATTTGCTTTGTTTCAATTACCAAACATCTTCAATGAGCCCAAATGGCACGTACTGTTTATTAAACTTCACTATTCATCGCGCTTCTCGTAAAACGATGAGCATTCAATTAATTCAGTCTTGGCATGTGGCTGGTACGACTGGCGAATAATGTCACATATCGATTCGTATACCTATGTAAATAAAGTTTTATTTTGACTTGAGCAATATAATCTCTGCAAAAGTTGCAAAGCCTTATGTCTATTGTTTTAAAGATGAACTCTACGTTGAATGAACAATATAGCACAAAAGGAGGGGAGGTAAGCGAATGGCACAAGTTATAATGTCAGTGCCACGCCATTCTATAATGCCGTGCTAAATCAAAACACAGTAATATAGCCAATCTGTTGGGAAATGAGTTAGACTGCAGCTAACTGCACGTTACATCTGGGTGTAGCAAATCAAGTAATTTTATATCAGCCTCAGCATTTATTTCGGTTTGAAAGAATCAGCGATACGATACTGTTTCTTATTGGTTGGTCGTACTTGGTCTGATTGCCGCTTATCACGTCATTCTTTCAAGGATACTTAAGGGAATTTAAATAAAAATCTTAACATGTTTATAGAAATATATCAAAATAAGGCTTATCATAAATCTAAATGAATTTTCAACGAGTATTTATAATAAGAATGCGACTTCCTCACATCCTTCAACGACAAAGGATGCATTTGCATTCGAAAGGCGATCACCATACATATATAGTAATACTAAACAATAATTGACATCATCGGCATACATAAGCGCACTTACGTCATTTAACTAGCGTAGTTTGAACTTAACGACCTTTAACAAATGCCAGAGGTAATTGATGTTACAAACAATTAATTAGGACAAGACAGGAATTTCAACAACTAATAGATAACATTTTAAGCTAACATAATTACATTCTACATTATGCTGCATATTATCGATTTAAATATTAAACACTCGTTGTCTTTACATTTCCTTTTCCCTTGAAATAGGATTCTTGCGGAAATAAAAACAGGCTAACATCTTCTATAATTTCCTTGACAATCAAACAAACGTCTAGTTTAGTTATCAAAGCGCTATTTCCAGAGCATGACGTCGAAACCGGCGCATCCTGTCTCTGATAAGATTATCCTGACAATATGCTAAGCGTTGTTGCGATTATATCGCTCGCGAAACTCATTTTAATTTAAAAACAGCGGCTAACCATGTATCAGGAATATACGTATAATAAGCGTTATCCTGTTTACTCAAGTTTCTAGTGGCTAAAGTCCTTCAATAGACCAAGAATGTTGGATTTATAATTGCGAATACTCGTACATGCATTCTCATTTCAGACGTTTAATAAACAGTTGCAGCAGACATTATTACAATTATTAGCAAAAGGTAAGCATATTTTCCATATAATATACGTCAAAGTTAAAGTAATCTACCATGAACTTGCACATGTGTTCAAGCGGCTAGCACAGAATGCTAGAAAATGTATAGGGAAATTGACAAAGTCTGTAAGTTTGATATTCTTTCCAAAGTTTAACATTCTCGGAGAGGCTAAATTATAGTTAAAATACTTTTTCATCTCTCCTGTTCGGAAAATTGAACTTTTATGTGTAGATAGCCCGGTGGAAAATAGCTTATCCATCCCTAGGGTGGAAAGTTATTTAGTTTTAATTGGCATGGCATAGAGTCATGGTATGGAGTCAATGCTTGGGTCAAAAATAATTGAGCCACATCATACTATTGTTAAAATAAAAGCTTTCTAAACTTTTTTACATAACACTATATTAAAAAACGTGTGTATTTATGATCTTTGATAGAAAAAATAATTCTAATTCTTCTAGTCTAATTTTAATCAACTACACAAAATCAAAAAATAAATTATTTGGTTGCCCGCCATAGTGCTTTTATTTGTTATTTTCATTATCTATGCAATAGTCTAAGGTCTACGACCATGCTACCTAATTGTCTTTACTTTTTTATTGTCAGTGTCACTTTTTATTTTTCTCTATGGGCTTTCTGACATTTTTTTTATTTTGTCAATTATCATCTGTGTAATCTGTGTGGAGGGAGATTAGGTCATACTTATATTATTTATCTGTGGATTCGATCGATATTTTCATCAAGGATTTTGATTTCGTCTGCGTTTATTGTCCATTGTTTCCATACGTGCCGTTACTCATTCTAATCGTGTGTACTTTTGAATGTATTAGTACTGTAAGTAAACTATAATGCTGTGCAAAATCTTGAGTTTTCATCTCTCACTGAATACCTACTTTATATTTAACACATCTACAAACACATAAGTATTTAATTTCTTTCCTCACAGTCGAAATGAAAAATAGTATGTTTAACTCGGGTAAAAGCACCCATTTCACTCTCGAATTATTGGCGCTCTCACTTCGTTCGAGCGCCAGAAACATCTCGAGTGAAATGGGTCGCTTTCTCCCCTTGTATAACAATCTACTATTAATTGGCACACTTCAGCATCTTTAGATATCGCAACAATCTGATCAGACAATATACTGGTCGAAAGTGAGAACAACAGACGGTGTGGCGTCAACGTGCCACGATGCCACTCTGTGTGTGGGTGGCAACCAATTGACACTTCCGCCGAGTTAATGCAATCGAACGGTCGTGCACGCGGAAACCATGCCGTTGGCTGGGATATTAGTGTCTACAACACTGAAATATTACTGGCACAGGTAAAGATTGACTACACAATTCGATTCACTTGGGATTTTAAACCTTTCCGGCGCGGTGAACGGCTATTGCTGTAAAACAATAGGAAGTTCTATTGTGTCTGGGATACCGCGCCGGAAAGTGTTAAAGACCAAAAAGAGACTTCGCCATCAGAAAACTATTATATAAGAAGACAAACAACTAGTCTCCGCTGGTTTTGTATTAAACTTTTGTTTGTTTACAAACAAAAACCCGCAGATCAACAACATCATGTACGCTCGAATGAATCTTAGCCCCATAAATTCTAATTTAAGAATGGACAACAAATACCAATTAGTGTTCAAAAAACAGCGAGCGCGTAATTTCAACCAACAGAGGGGTGTTGAACACAAAAAATTGCATTAGTGTAATGGAAAGCCGATGTAGCGGGTAAATTAACAGTTTAACGAGCCGAAGAGCGCAAGGACACGCAAGAGTTATCAGCGGGGCTCTCACATGCAACGCAACTGCATTTGTTCGATAGCATTCAAAAAAAATCTCTGGACTTTGTCTAGTGACAAGAATTTATAACTAACTTGCTGTTTGTGCCGAAATCATTTTTCATCTCTCCTGTTCGGAAAATATAACTTTCCTGTGTAGATAGCCGGGTGGAAAATAGCTTATCCATCCCTAGGGTGGAAAGTAATTTAGTTTCAATTGACATGGCATAGAGTCAAGGCCTGCAGTCAAAGCTTGGACCAAAGATAATTGAGTCACACCATGTTATTAAAATAACAAAAAAATTTCCTTAGCTATAAATTTAAAATCATATTTTGTAGGTATTATGTATAATCGTTGATATAAAATATATACAATTTCTTATTTTAATTCAATTAACAATTAAAATATTCGGCTGCCCGCCATAATGCCAAGATGTTTTTTTTTAATTTTATGTTGTCGGTGTCATTTCAGGAAGGATTCGTTCAAAGCCGTTAAACTTTTATAAAAAAAATAAATTATTTTTGGATTCTGTTATTATCTGTGGAAAAAAATCGATCGATATTCATTACAAAGATATTAATTAAGTATTTGATATTTTCTTCTTTTATGTACTCTGTTTTCATGTATTCGTGCCTTTATTATTTCTAATCGTGTTAGGTGTTGTTAGTACTGTAAATCAACTGTCATATTTTGTTCAAAACTTGAGTTTTCCTTTCTCGCTGAACTACATAATACCTCACCAAGACATCTACAACCACTTTTGTAAATTTAATGTTTTCCTCACAGTCGAAATGAAAAATAGTATGTTTAACTCGGGTGAAAGCACCCATTTCACTCTCGAATTATTGGCGCTCTCACTTCGTTCGAGCGCCAGAAACACCTCGAGTGAAATGGGTCGCTTTCTCCCCTTGTATAACAATCTACTATTATCTAATGCCGATATAATACTAGCAAATCTTGTTTTAGAAATAAAACTATTCGAATACGAATAGCTGTTTAAGACCATAATGGAATGCCAATGAAAACGAACCTAAAATGCTAATTTTGGTCACACCTGATAATACAATTTTGTCCGTTAGCATTCCTCAAGACAATGACTTTGCACGCTACTTACCGAATGTATTAATCAAAAAAAGGTATTTTAAATATCACATTTGTTATACTCGATCAGTGGGAAACACAGAGCCATGTCAGAGCTCAAGAAAATTGAGGGAAAAACATTTTTGATAACTGGTGGCGCTTTGGGTCTTGGCGCTGGATGTGTAGAGGTTTTTCTTGAAAATGGAGCTCAGGTAAGTTTCAGTCAAAACTAGCTTAGTTTTACGAGAAAATAGTACATGTGTATTCGATAAGAGAAAGACAGGAAAAGTGACAAGTAAATAAACAAAATAAGTATAGTGTAAAATAGCCAGTGCTATGATTTTAGCTTTGAGGTTTAAACAGTTTCGCCTTCCAAAGCAGCTTTTCTACGAAAAGTATGACGAGCTTCAGCACTTGCTTGAGCATGAAATACTACTTATTGACAAAACGACTTAGTAGAAAAAAATATAGTAAGAACTATTCTATTTTACATTGTAGCCATTTTGGATATACCGGAGCAAGCCGGCAAAGCATTACAATAGAATTTAAGTGGAGAGTATCCCGAAAGAGTCATATTTATTAAATTTGACGTGAGCAATGAGAAAAGTTTGACGCAGGCCTTCAATGAGGCTGTCAATCAGTTCAAAACTGTCGATATAATCATCAATAATGCTGGAATCATGAATGATTCTACAAACTCTTGGAGGAAAACAACGGACGTGAACTTTGTAAGAACATAACCGAAAATAACCAGTAATAATAACCAAATATTTATAAAGCCTACTTTGTGTGACCTTCCTGAACAAATAGTGTTTGATATACTTTCATTTTCATTTGATATCCAGCACAAGTTGGTGTCCTTTACGCTAAAAGGTATCAAACACATGAACAAAGAGGAAGGCGGCAAGCGTGGCGCCATCTTTAACATAGCCTCGACAGCATCTTTCCTGAGGAATGGGCATCTGCCCATTTATTCAGGAGCCAAAGCGGGAGTTTTACACGTGTAGTGAGTGTATTGCGGGCATTGCGGTACAAATCTGATTTATGGCGATCGAGTTATATCTCTGTGAGCAAAATAACGCCTGTAATCGACTTAGCATATAACTCGATTCTCAAAGAACTGTACCCATTGAAGGAATCTATTTGAGAAGAGCTAATTTTATAATTGAAAATAAACCAAGTCAACGATGGCTGTTAAGTTTCTATCATTTATTATTTTCTTTTACCATTATGATAAGGCGACTTTTCTAGGTCGAACAAAATATGCACTTAGTGCCATTATTAAGATAAGAAAGTTTGTCGGTATTTATTTCGAATTAAGATAAATAGAAACACCTGAAAAAACATAAAACCTTGTACTATCTTATTTAATCTTAAACTCCCCACAATTTTATAATGCAACTGCGCAGTTGTAGCATCGCAAGCATGCTATCGCAATCGCATGTAAAATAAAACACTTATTAAAATAAGTTTTCGCGAAATAATCGTAATAGTGCGATCGGTACGTACAGACTTCATTATGTCGGATCTCTGTACAATCGAGGGGAAAACATTTTTAGTAACTGGTGGCGCTTCGGGCCTAGGCGCGGGATATGTTCGAGCCTTCCTCGAAAATGGAGCCAAAGTATGATCGGCAAGTCCAATTAAAAATTTTACCAGCTTCGAATCGTCCTTGCCGGTTTCATTTTTTCACATACAAACTTAACAGCTCTGGTTTACTTATAACATACATCGCGAATGCTTAGTTGGGCGTTAGCGCCCCATCATGATCAGAAATAAAATAACCGCAAAATGTTTTCAGCTGTTTGATTTGTATTCAGTAAGTTTTATTTTTTTTTACAGGCCGTTGCAATTTTGGACATATTTGAAGAAGCAGGTAAGGCAACATCCGAAAAATTGAACAAAAGCTTCCCTGGAAAAGTGGTATTTTTTAAATGTGATGTCGGCAGTGAAGAGAGTTTAACAAGAGCCTTTAATGAAGTCGTTCATCGGTTCAAAACAGTTGATGTCATCATCAACAACGCTGGTGTCATGAACGATTCACCAGATATGTGGAGAAGATCATGTGAAATCAACTATGTAAGTTGCATTTATATGAGTACGATTCTGAAATATTTTGAAGAAGATTCCACCAGTATTTTAACAGGAAAATGAATTTTCAGCTAGGGGTGCTGTCCCTTACATTCAAAGGTATCAAACATATGAAAAAAGATGAAGGAAACAGCGGTGGAACTATCATCAACATATCCTCTACAGCAGCTTTAAAGAAGTTTCCTTATGTACCAACGTACTCGGGATGTAAAGCAGGGATTTTACAATTTAGCACCTGTATTGCGGTAAAATTATTTCAGTACGCTTAGCTAACAGAGGTCCAAATAGAGGACCAACAACTCAATTACTGAGACTAATAAAATTGGTGACAATGAGTAACTATTATCAAAAAATGAGATGGTTAAAACATTACATCACGTAGCTTGATTTCTATATTTTAAGTTTCAAGACAAAGTTAGATAATGCTCTGCACAAGATAAGGTTTATCTTAAACTTACTGATACAAATAAAAATGTAACAACAAAAGAAAACAACTGTTTAAGAAAAAAGCAATTTATACTTTACACTTTAGTGGACAGTGAACGCCTATAAGCGTGATAATAATATAATTTCTATCGTGTCTGGATTAATGCCCACTAAATTGCTAATTCTATCTAATCTTTTTCTAATGTATCTTTGTCACAGATGGATCCATTCCACGGACGGACTGGTGTGAGGATAATAACAATGTGCATTGGCCAAACTGACACGGCAATATTTGACAACTCAAGAGCGTCATACGACGATCAAGGAAACATAGAAATGGCTCAACTTTTGGACAAGAAGAATTTTCAAAAGTAAGCTATAAGCTACGATTAAGATAAAGTATTTTTATTTAAATGAAATGTTTTTAATATTTAAATAAAATAAAATAATTAAAATACTAATTTCCTTTTTTTAAGGCCCGAATCAGCGGTTAAGGGACTTGTGGAAGCATTCAAGCAAGGCACCAATGGCAGCGTCTGGTTTTCGAATGGCAACAAACCAGTTGTAGAAATTACTGCAGTACTGAATGAAGCAAGCGGCTTTGTTAAAACAAAATTGGGATTATAAATAAACAAAATTACAAATAATATTTGATTAAATTACTGCAACAATCGCTATTATATTATATCGTACACAGTTGTATTAAATAGAAATATACATGGTAATCTTATCAAATTTTAATAACAGCAGTGGTGAGGTTCGATCGACTATTTAAGTATTCAATGGAAAAGAAGATGTTTTTAGTAAACCATTGGAATCATGAAAAGTTTAACCACCGTCGATTCGGTAACTCATTTTATTCTTATCTAACTTCAGATTGTGAAACAATGTTTTTTTGAACATATTATTATGAAAAATGGCAGACTCAAGATCAATATCAATATCTGAAAGATAAAACTATACTTTGACGTGATGGCCAGTGATAGGATAGTAGGGCTTATTAGCCTAAACTTCGAAGAACAAGAAAAGAATCGGAGACTCCCTTACTACAAAAAAAAAACCGGGAAATCTGTCACAAGATTCGGGACAATGTAAATTAGGTACATAAAAAAAAATATTATTTGGAATAAGTTATCGTTCTTTGTTTACTTTGAGTTTACGACTGGATAAACTTTAAATTATTAGCCTAAACTTCGAAGAACAGAGAAAAGAATCGGAGACTTCCTTACTACAAAAAAAATCCCGGGACATGTATCCCAAGATACGGGACATCGTTAATTCGGTACATAAAAAATAATATTATTTGGAAAATGTTATCGGTATTTGTTAACTTTGAGTTTACGACTGGATAAACTGAAAAAATACCTTAAAAAGTATGAACATACATCTTTCTTTACTGTTTTTAATATTAGTATAAGTTCAAATCACCGTATTATTTGATGTAGACAGACAGAAACAATCTTATTGCAGCAAATCGTGTTCCATAAAATCATGCCAAGGTAAGTCGTATTAAGCAGATCCAATTAATAAACCAAAAAACTTACAGGTGCGCACTCAACAGACCGAAGTACAAGAGTGCAAACTTGGGGGACGGTAAGGTATGAAGATCACCCTTCCCGCGCCGAACAGGCATGCGGCCGCCAGCGTTTTTTTTTTATTTCCGAGAATAGATGCCCAGAACGAAATGCGCTGCTGGTATATCGTAAACATGAACATTTATAAGCCACGTGTGTTTTTTGAATACAATCATATTGTGTGCTCGTTTTTGCAATACACCATTTTTTTTAAAGTTTAAGTGAGTCATTGAAGAATGTGATCCAACCCTTATTTTAATAATAACATTAAGCACATTTGAAAATAACTTTTGCATCTTGATATTTTAGTAGAACGTGTACCTACTGTAGATGTGTATATGTTTATTGGCTTCTTAAACAAAGACTGTGTTTGATAGTTTTAAAACCAATAAATCATTTACAAATTATTCTCAAAAAAAGAAAATTATTTATTTATTTATTATATTTACTAAAGTGATGTCCCAAATCTTGGGACAGTCGTCTCAGAAAAATATATTATTGCAAGGAAGTCTCCGATTCTTGTTTCTGTTCTGATTCGATGTTTAGGCAAATAACCTATTCATATCACTGGTGATACCGAGCGATAAAGATAAATATAATAACCAGCCAGACACACTTAAAAAAATTCCGTTAGTATTTGACGAGAAATTGAGTTAACCAAACAGCATTATGGCGCAGCTAGGGAAAATTGTGGGAAGGTCATTTATGATCACCGGAGCTGCTTCTGGACTAGGCGCAGGATATGTTAAAGCTTTCCTCAAGGACGGCGCCAAGGCAAGTCACAATTTAGAAATTATACTTTCATCAAGCTAGTTCTAACTAAAAATACCATATATTTTTCAGAGTGTAGCCATACTGGATAAAGCTGAAAAAGTTGGAAACGAATATTCAGAGAAATTAAATGAAGTGTATCCTGGAAAAGTTACCTTCATCAAATGCGATTGCAGCAATGAAAATAGTTTGACTGAGGCCTTCAATGCTGTAGTAGATAAGTTTAAGACCGTGGATGTGGTCATTAACAACGCTGGTGTGATGAATGATTCACCAAACGTCTGGAGGCTTGCAAGCAATATAAACTACGTAAGTCTCTTGCCTAGTTAGCGAATAATAACCTATGAAATTATGATAATTCTATATATTGCATTTGTAAAAAGCAACTGTGTCAGACAAGGAATCGAACCCTGTGTCTTACGCTATCCGGGCCCATGCCTATACCACTCGGCCACCGACACATTGGCAAGCCTGTTGAATTTTGCAAGTGCTTTCTTTTACGCGTAGGCTGCGTAACCTCCTCAATCTTGCGAGATTGCTTTCTCAACATCCTAAGGAAATATTTTTAAATATATTTAACAATCGGTTAAGATGAAGGAAGCCAATTTATAATATAAGTTTGTATAGTGACAAAACACTATAAAAACAAATTATGAAAATGCTGATCTATGTTTCTTGTTACAGCAAGGTATGGTGTCATTAACACTAAAGAGTCTAAAACACATGAGCAAAGAAGAAGGTGGCAAAGGAGGCACTATAATTAACGTAGCATCCACACTGGGTTTCCTAAAGTACCCGTATCTACCCATATACTCTGGATGCAAGGCTGGCATCATACACTTTAGCCATAACATTGCGGTACAGTACTTAACATTTTCCGACAGGTGTTCTCATATCTAATCAAGCAAGAAGTATTATCGTTTTCTGACATCACTTTTCGAGAACATCATGTTTCATAATCTCACTTTATATCTTGAGCACCATGTCTTAAAAATGTTTGCTGTAGCCAAATAAATACGTAATAATACCGTTTTATCCGTAGATGGATCCCTTCCACCAGCGGACAGGCGTTAGAATAATGACGATGTGCTTTGGAGCAACCGACACTCCATTACTAAACAGTTTTGAACAAAGATCTTATGACGAGAAATGCAGCAAATATATGGTTGACACCACTGGCCCGACAGTTATGCAAAAGTAAGAAGCACAATGTTCTTAAAGAATTGTTAAAATTAAAAAATGGAATAGGTTTTCAGCAATTTCTTGTGGTTACAGAGCTGAATCAGCAGTTGAAGGAGTTGTTGAAGCATTCAAGAAGGGAGCCAATGGTACAATATGGCTGGTAACAAACGATAAGCCGGCTCAAGATATAACTCCGGTTATAGATGATGCGTATGACCGCATCCAAAAAACATTGTATTCATCATAAAATATTTTTGGTTAATAAAGTGAATATTTAACAAACAATATTTGGAATTTATTCGCCGCGCAAGTTCGACCTTAGATAGGTGGAGTTTATTTAATTAGAATATTGATTAGTACTTCATGAATGTGATTCAGATAATCACTACACAATAATTCGGTGTCACTCAATATGCGATAGGTTAAAAATAAATAAGCATAGGTAGGTAAATTATGTGTGACATTTAAGTAAAAAGTCATCGCTACTACTTATTTCATACTAGCGGCCCGCCAGCGACTTCGTACGCACGTTTTAGTATAGATCGTAGCAAAAATATTTATAAGCCTCAAAGCATTAAACTAATTAAATAGCCTACCCCGATAAATTCACTATTTAACAATGTATCTATTTTATAACCGGACCAATAGTTCCTGTGATTAGCGCCTTCAACCAAACAAACAATAACATCAGTTTTTAAATTATAGACAAATGTTATATGAATTAATAAATGATTGATTGATATACTTTGTGTAGACTCGACACGTAGCCCGGTTTTTAATATGGTCAAACTTACACGGGGATATTATCTTTTTATTTTACAACGTAATGGAAATACCTTACGCCTTTCGTCAATCTTATATTTCTTTCGGGTGCTAAAAATTCCAGGCTACTCTGTGCGCTTACACAGCATCATGCCACTTATCATATAGGCTGTGGGAGAAGCAAATTCCCTCAAGTCTTCTCCCGCTACCTTAAGAACGTTTGAACTTGCGCTTTGTTTGAATTCAAAGCAAAATTATATGTAGGGATCTACCCCATCATCATCATCAACATCCAAGGCCGTTCACTGCTTAACATTGGCCCCCACAAAAATTTGCAGAAAAGTTCCAGGCCGGATACGCATCGACCGCAGGAACAGCGTAGAATGTCCATCAACAATATGAACAAACGATCTGAATACTACACTGGACACAGACCGCTTGATACCTACCCTGTTTCAACACAAAAAAAACATTCTTTACTATTTTAGGGAATAAAATCTCTTCTCGAGAGCAAAATTAATAACAAACATGTGTCAAAACATTGTGTCTCAGACATGTCAAATGATTGTCAAAAATAAAATATAAATTATTTTGATCATAAGCACTAAAGAGTATTGATATTAAATTCGAAGCAAATCATCCCCAAAATAACTTTCTTCCCCTTTTTACCCCGTTACAAGATAAATTTCAATAAAATTTGATACACATTTTTCGTTAATATTTTTTAAGAATATTTATGCAAAATTTGAAGTAGATCGGACCAAGGAATCCCATACAAACTTTGCTCTCCTTTTTCACCCCCTTAGGAGTAAAATTTCGAAAAATCCTTTCTTATCGGATCCCTACGTTATACAAAGAACACAGCCTCCAAGTTTCAAGTCTCTACGACCAGCGGTTTAGGCTGTGCGTTGATCCGTCAGTCAGTGAATCATTCAGGACAAAGCATTTTATAATAATATATTAACTCTTTCAGATTCTCAGAGAAATATGAAAGTGGCAACAATAAAACAGTTAAAAAAATAATGTTTTTTTAGGATACCTTCATTGACATATGAGAGTTAGACATGACGGGTCTAAACACGAAATATAAATATGAGTAAATGCTACTCACTGCTCGACGTTTCGGCTGCGTTGCAACAGCCGTGGTCACGAGCCGTCACCGTCATGTCTATTCTCATTGTAATGCAACGCGAAAGTTAAAAATCTCAATTGACATTCTTATCTTATCTTATTTTAGATTATTTGATTAAAAAAAAAAAGTCATTGTTGTGCCACTAGTGGATACAGTGGTTGATAAAATGTTTCGTGTCACTAAGGTCCGCGAATCATGATTGGGTGTGTGTGTGTGTGTGTGTGTGGGCAAATAATGCACTATCATCACCAAAACAGGGGTGGCATCCTCATCCTCGTTCTCAATAAACTACCAGAAAACATTGTTGACTTACCAATTAATAAATTTAAAACTGTTATTAAATAAACCCTAATGACGAAAGGGTATTATAAAGTAGATGATTTTATTTATAAGATAATAATGTATGGACTTGCATGATCACCACAAGCATTGTAAAACTTTTGAAAAGAGGCATTGACAATAGTGACTGAGTTTGTTGCGCAGCTTCTTCTCAGGACTAGCCCACAATTGTCCCGAAGCTGTGGTAGGGTCTATGTTGGGACCTGTATAAGTGAAATTTGGTGAAAATGACATTTGGTGGATTGCCACTTATACGCAATTCCAAAATAGAGATGTTCCTAAGTAATCGGGAAATTCAGTTATTTTCTATTGATACCTTATGCTTTTTGAATTATAATAAAATGGATATAAATTTAATTTGCGCCGTGCCGGAGTACGTAAAAGCTTTGAATAGAACGGTATTGTTACAAAAAAACATGTTCAAACTTTAACTTGTAATTTATTTGATCATGTTTGGTAGTTTTAAATATTCTAGCAATGCTTAAAAGCACTCGATTTTTTGTAGGTAGTTATTTCTAGCACTGATAACTTCTTAGCAGTATAAAATTAACAGAAAAGTATCCATGCTGCGGGTAAGCTACCAAACTCACCATTTTCAAAAATCATTGAATAGTTAGTTTCTTCGTACACAAGGCAACGCGAATTGCCGATTCTGAACGATTTTAGTCTTCTTTAGCATAAATACAGCATGAAGTTTTCGTTACTTAAAAGAAATAACTTCAAAATATTTTTCTTTGTTTATTGCTATATTTGACATTTTAAATTTATGGTACAAATTATTAAAATCACACAATTGAAAAATCATATCACATTTACAATTAATCGCTAATAAATAATCGACTCATCATAACTACACTATTGCACTATGCTTGCAACATTAAAAAGTAAAAAGTTCGATTGAAGCTGTCATTCTGGTCTATCTAATTAAAAATCTGAGTATAGATCTTAACAAAGACTTTAATCGAAAATTGGTTTGAACGAGATCGATCGATATGAATCAAACAGCGAAGTAAGTGGACCCCTAACTTAACTTAGTTAAAGTTGGCACGGAACCTCCAGAGCGCGAGACCGACTTGCACTTGACCGATTATTATTTTTAAAGAAATGTAAATAAGTTACACAGCCTCATGGATCGTCTTTGGTAGATAACATTACCAAACAGTTGGGTACCTATTCACTGAGCGCAACGTGATTCAGCACAATACATAACTGCTAAGGATGAAATGACAAGACCTCTTGGGGTAACGCAAACTATTATGACATGAAATGAAATGAAATGAAATGATATTTATTGTGTATTGAAACAAGGTTGTACAAAGGGCTTATACTAAAACAGGTTTCACTTGGATCTACCTTTGCAGGTGTATACACATTTTATTGAATTTAAATTTGATACAATGTTATAAAAAAACATGTCATAATTTTGAGTAGTAATACTGATGTCAAAATAAAATACATTAATTAATTCATTAAAATACATTATAAAAGCAAATATATACAGTGTCTACCATGTAATAGAAATATCTCCTATTTTTTTAATTCAATCAATCAATCAGCCTGTTGCAGTCCACTGCTGGACGTAGGCCTCCCCAAGGGCACGCCAACCAAAGTGCACGATCCCCTGCTTTCCTCATCCAGTCACTTTATTTTTTTTAATTACTTTTAATATATTTTTACTATTTCCAATATTGACAAGAACCCTAAAAATATTACGTAAATTATCCAACACGGCAGATAACCCGTCCGATAATAAGCATGTATATAAAGCTTATACATTTGCATAGTTACAGTAGTTGACACATGGAGCATACGATCATGGCCGCATTTCAGGGAAAGACTTTTCTGATAACTGGGGGAGCGTCAGGATTAGGCGCTGGATACGTCGAAGCGTTCCTTAAAGACGGGGCCGAGGCAAGTAGTCACTAGCTATAATTTTGTTATTTACAATCTATTTTTATCAGATCGCATTAATCTGATAAAAACCGGTTAAGTGCGTGTCGGACCCGCGCACTGAGGGTTCCGTGCCACCCTTAACTGAATTCAGGGTCCACTTACTTTCACTTAACGAAAACATCACAATATATTGCTACAGCAAAAATAACTTTGTTTTTCATAGTGTTTGTATGAAAGACAAAGTTATATTTGCGGTTGATAAAAATGTGCAATATCTCAAAAACTACTGGTTCGATCTCCTTCAAACTAATTTTCGTTGCAAGTTTTTGTTGAGATCTACATCATATATTTTTTTCAAAATTTTACCTTTCTTAGTTCAAAAGTTAGATGGGGGGGGACGCCCATTTTACCACTTTGGAAGCGTCTATATCTCAAACCTTACACTTTTAGAAAAAATGGTTTTAGAAACCTCAACATCATTTTAAAAGACCTATCCATAGACATCCCACACGCATAGGTTTGAGTAAAAAAAAATTTTTAGGTTTTAGTTCCATGTATGGGAGCCCCCCCTTAAATATTATTTTTTCTTACTTTTTGTATCTGAATCGGAAAGCGGTGAACAAAATACACCTACCTACCAAGTTTCAGCTATGTGATGCTTATAGTTTCAGAATAAAGTGGCTGTGACATACGGACGGACAGACAGACAGACAGACAGACAGACAGACAGACAGACAGACAGACAGACAGACAGACAGACAGACAGACAGACAGACAGACAGACAGACAGACTTGACGAAACTATAAGTGTTCCGTTTTTTGCCATTCGGCTACGGAACCCTAAAAATAGATTCTCTTGAATTATTATTTTTTATATCTTTTGTTTTTATTATTTATTGTCCCTGCTATTTTTTACAATAGCACCTCTTGTGTGTCAAATAAATAAATCATTCATTCATTCATTATACAAGACTTATAATGGCTCCTCTTTTTTTAGAAAGTGGCTATTCTGGACATATCGGAACCAGCAGGCAAGGCATTAGTTCAGAAACTGAATAAGATATATCCCGGGAAAGTGATATTCATCAAATGTGACATCGGCAGCGAGGAAAGTGTGACAAAGGCCTTCAATGAGGTTGTCAGCAAGTTCAAAAATATCGACGTGATCATCAACAATGCGGGAATCATGAACGATGCTCCACATATCTGGAGAAAATCAATTGATGTTAACTATGTAAGTGTAATAATGCTACATTTGTTCGTTTTTATGTTTTGATCAAAATTCTATAGTTTTTATTTCATTTTCAGCATGGTGTGGTTTCTCTGACATTAAAAGGTATCAAGCACATGGACAAAGAAGAAGGCGGAAAGGGAGGAACTATTTTAAACATAGCCTCAATAGCAGCTTTCACAATAAGCCCATTACCCATATACTGTGGATCTAAGGCTGCTGTTCTTCACTTCACTAATACTATTGCGGTAAAGTATAATAGTATTTTTTTTCATTTATGCAGTTTTTTGTAATTATAGATTTCCTATAAAGACCATTCACAACTATGCATATATTTTTAATATTAATAATTTATAATATTAAATTTTAAATCCCGATGCGATGTTTCGAACACTTTACTTACAGCGTTCGTGTTCACAGGTAGACTCTCACTCTCAGTCTACATTAATTGTGTAGTATTCGTGTAAACTTCAGAAACAAGTGCACATTCATAAGAAGATATGAATATCGCATTGAGTTCTCTGACTACAATAAAAAAACCCTATAAATTCCATACGTCGTGCGTGTTGTGTTGATACTTCGAGTAAAATATTATTATTGTTTTTACAGACTGGATTGGCACCAGAAACTGGTGTTAAAGTTATGTCAATGTGCTTCGGACCAACCGATACGCCGCTACTTCACAACATCGAGCAGCTAGCATACGATGCTAAACACGCGTCCAAGCTTGAAAATGTTTTGGATCAGTATTGCGTTCAAAAGTACGTTAGGAAACTCTTCATATTTTTTGTATTAGTAGGACGATTATAATGGTTTGAACCCCCAAAAATAAGTTATAAACAGTGGTACGCTATAAATATGAACTTACTACTCAAGCAACTTTTGCATTTGTTAATAAATAAATGTATGACATAGACAGAGAACAAGTCAATTGATAACCTATTGATTGCTAACTAACCGATTTTCCTATTCGCAGCTCATAACTGAATCATCGGCTGAAATTATTTTCTTTTGCAGGCCTGAATCGGCTGTTCAAGGAGTCGTGGACGCAATCAAGAAAGGCTCGAACAAAAGTGCGTGGCTCTCGACAGACGACAAACCAGTTCAATATATTACGAATTTAATAGATACCGGTTATGCTGCGATTCTGAAAGCATTGTACCCGAATTCGGCATCATAATAACTTAATAGTTATTACAAAAGTAATTAAAACATACTAAATCAAGAAAAGTTTTCTTTTATTCGTTTGAAATTGACTTAACTTCTTTTATTTATTTATCAAATCCCCGTTGTTACATAATTAAGGTATTAGGTCCATTTGCGGCATGATTTAAACCAGGATTACGCTAATCCTGGATTTCTTTTAAAAAACCTTTTTTTCAAATGCGAACTGCACGAGAATAGGCACTAACACTACGATTCGACCTCAATTCTTCGATTGAAATCGTAACCAAATCCTAATGAAATTGCAATTTTTGACAGTTCTAGTATTCAATAAGTACATACATTAGTAGGTATCACAGAACATAAAAAACGATAGAAGTAGTATTAACTCCTATTTGTATGAAACAAACACATTTGTGATTATATCACATTATCACGCACACCAAGAATGTCTTGTTGTGATTGGTTACCTTTCACTATCAGACAGTTCCGCTATCTGACGACAGATGCTATTTAAAAATCATTGATAACTAGAGGTGGGATGGTAACGATACAATTGTCATGTCGATATTTTTGTTATGGAACATGAGACAGCGTTATGTTTAACGATCTTCTTAATTATTACATCATAGCAAATTTGTAAAAAATATACAAACTGTTAATGACTTCTTTATTCTTAGTTATAAATGAAAAAAAAATAACAAAATAAAGAGTTAAAGGCAATGTTCATTATGAGAAGACGATAAACGCACGTTAAAGAAAAATCTGTACTTATTTACAAGAGACATTTGATTTACATTTATTCACTAATAATAAATAAGGAATAAATTAAAACATAGTTATTTCAACTTCCAATATAGTTCAATATCATTTTAGACCCACTTTCTAACTGTGTCTCCCCAGTCAACAGATCTTCCAGCGTATTTGCTACAACGACTATTCATCGTCAAAACGGAGATGTGTGATGTATTCGCCATTGATGTTGATGCCGAATCTTTCCTATTCCTGTAGCTTTAAGGGGTCTTCTAATGCCGTCGTAAACAGTTCAGAGACATAAATCTCCCTGTTTTACACCTCTCCGAAAATGTTGTCTACCGGTTGCTGCAATCCATTTTTCTTTTATGAAATAACATTTTACAAATATTAAGGCCAATAATAGGCTTTCCATAAATTATAAAAACAACTGTTGTTGGATAAGGAAAAATAACTAAGTTTAAATAATTAACTAACTAGTTACACAAATGCAAAGGCGAACACAGTATTAGGCAAACGTCAGGCAAATTGTTGATGAGCCTCGAACAACTTGCTTACTCCGTTAAATTTTAGAAGGAAAAATTATAATAAGTGACAATTCAGGTATGAAAGTACGTAAGAAGTACTTCCCTTGATAGTTTTTTGTTGTTAGGGAACCTCAAAAAATAATAAAAAAGTTAATAATTATATACGAAAAAAATTTGTAAAAAAACAGCAATTTATCAACCTTTTAAAAGCTATACTTTTTATGTCATACAATAACAAGTATCGATAGCTAACTTATCGATATTTTGATTTGGTCATCCCCTAAATGAGTAGCATTTCGAGAATAAGTTACAGTCAAAAAATAGTTTCGACCTTATCTCTATGAACAGTGGAATGGTTTTAGGTTGTATTTTTTATGGATTACTAGCGGTCCCAGCGCACTTTGTTTCGCCCCGGCCCCGTTGCGTTTTTGCACTCTAACACAGTGCAGGTCGGCATATTTCAAGTTTTTTATCCGTACAGCAAAACGTGTTTTTTTTCAATTATTTGCTTTGAACTTCTTTATTGAGCTCACAGAGCTATTGGACTACTCTGTGAGCACAACAGGTGTGCTCCAAATTAAGGGTTACTGTTGGTTTGTGATGATTGCGGGTTGATAAAATCTTTTAGGTTATTTACGATGTATTTAAGTAGATTATGGAATGTGTTAACTGTTGTTTCTTTTTTAATTATTTGAGATATATCCATTGGGTTAATGTTAAGTATGTTGCAGGCAATGTTGTGGTCCGAGCGTTTTGCTTCAAATCGAGGGCAGTCTTCAAGTAGGTGCTTCCAGGATTGTGTGGTGAGGTTGTCGCAGGGACACGAATCGTCTGTGACAATATGAAACCGTTTTAAATATTCTTTGTGATAACCATGATTTGTTAAGTACTGTGTGATAAAAAAGTTGCTGCGTACGACGGATAGATAGTCGGTGAGTTTGGTGTGTGTAGGAAAAATAGTTTTTGTGTATTGGCATTTTTCGGGGTCCATGTATAATTCTTCGGCTGCCTCTGAGGCCTTCTGTTTATTTTTGAGCTTATAGAAGCAGCCTGGTAGTCTGGACTGCGGTGAAGCAGTGCTGCTGATTTTGCCGCTGAGTCCGCCTGTTCGTTGCCTTCAAACCCAACGTGAGCTTTCACCCACGCCAGCTTGATAGTGAGCCCAGCAAAACGTGTTACATGTTCGAGCAATGGTCACCGTCTGAAGCGCGTAAAAGGGGGCGCACAGTGTTTTTTTTACCCTATTTTTTGGACAGGTCAACTATATTAGATGATCGCATAGATAAATATCACTTACTAGCTTTTGCCCGCGACTTCATCTGCGTGGAATAGTGACTTCTTTCTCCCGTTTTTTACACATTTACCACTATATCTTTGCTCCTATTGGTCGTAGCGTGATGTTATATAGCTAGTTTATTCATTCTAGATTTTTTAGCGGCAAAATTTATAATTTTAATTTGTTGCTGCTGTGTTATAGCTCCAAGTGAGTACATTATAGAACACAACTCTCCCACCCCCCCAACCCGCCGCTTCACCCCTCCCCCCCTTGATAAAGGTCCCAAATTTCATATTTCCTCTATTTTCAGGAAAACTATACAAGCTGGGACAAAATGGTCAAGGACTAAATTATTTGTCAATAAATTACCTACAAATAAGTACTAACATTCAATTTGATACGAGTTATAGTTTTTAAGCTATGGAGCATCAAAGAGTACTAAAATTGTGTGCTTAGCAGAAATACAACATTTAACACAAAATAAACAATAATATTTATAAATTTTCTCAAGAAATGCATTTCTGTAGTACTTACCTATCTAAAACAAATCAGTATCGTCATTGTTATCTTCTAAAGGTTTGTCGAAGCTACTCGTACTAAGGCCCTAATGTCTGTCATATGGTGGAACAAGGGAATGCAGCTTTGACACATCCACATACTTTTCTGTAGCCTTTTTTGCAGCTGCATAATACTATTTTCAGTATCTACTGTGGAGCTTGTGCCTATGTGGTATTTAAGGTACAAAGTTACAATTTTTTCCAGCTTCAGTTTTCTGGGTTGAATGAATTTGCTCGCCATAATTAAACTTGATGAAAAGTATGTGTTGAATTCTGACAAGCAGCTCCTAAAGAAGGTGGAA
This sequence comes from Pyrausta aurata, assembly GCA_963584085.1. Taxonomy (NCBI): domain Eukaryota; kingdom Metazoa; phylum Arthropoda; class Insecta; order Lepidoptera; family Crambidae; genus Pyrausta; species Pyrausta aurata. The sequence goes on from OY757269.1 coordinate 10,317,564, forward strand.
ACTTTGATAATATCACCACCGTATTGTTCTTCAGATCAATGTTTTGTAAAAGTGGACCTCTCGTATATCGTTTATACTTTTTAGGTACCTACTATGATACTATCCGAGAATATATCGTTCTCCTGCCTTTTCTATCTGCTTGCGTGAGGCATCCGGGTTATTTAAAACGTTTATTGTATCTTGCAAGTCGGTCTTTCTACCAAGCAGAAAAGACTAAACCTTTCCTTTGTTGTAGAATGCCGATGTAGTAGAATATATTCTTACGTGGTGGGGTAAGTCCCAGTAAAAGAACCAACAGATCAATGTCTTGCCCAACCACTACGACAATGTCTTTTCGATGTACTACATAATATTGGCATTCTAAGGCACAGGAAAGGTTCAGTCTATTCAATAACATATAACATCGACTTGCAAGATACAATAACTCCTGTTGCCTAACGCGAGGATGTAAAAAGGCAGGAGAAACATATATTCTTGCATAGTATGGGGCTAAGCAAACCTAAAAAAGTATAATCGTGTTACGAAACATTTAGGTACTGCAACTTCACTCCTTGACCAACTCTCAAGAACAATACGGTGTTATTATTAAAAGACCACCTTCTTCAACTTGTCAGCATTCAATGCATACTTTGATCAAGCTTTACAGTTGATACTGAAAACAATATCATACAGCTGCAAAAATGGCTACAGAAAATTATGTGGATGTGTTAAAGGTGCATTCCGTTGTTCCATCATATGCTTACATTGGGGCCTTAGTAGATTCGACAAACCTTTAGAAGATAACAATGACGATACTGATTTGTTTTAGATAGGTAAGTACTACAGAAATGCATTTCTTGAGAAAATTTATAAATATTATTGTTTATTTTGTGTTAAATGTTGTATTTCTGCTATGCACACAATTTTAGTACTCTTTGATGCTCCATAGCTTAAAAACTATAACTCGTATCAAATTGAATGTTAGTACTTATTTGTAGGTAATTTATTGACAAATAATTTAGTCCTTGACCATTTTGTCCCAGCTTGTATAGTTTTCCTGAAAATAGAGGAAATATGAAATTTGGGACCTTTATCAAGGGGGGGAGGGGTGAAGCGGCGGGTTGGGGGGGTGGGAGAGTTGTGTTCTATAATGTACTCACTTGGAGCTATAACACAGCAGCAACAAACTAAAATTATAAATTTTGCCGTTTCGCCCATACATTGAAATCTAGAATGAATATACTAAGCATAAAGCCTTCCTCGATAACTGGACTATCCAACACAAAAATAATTATTCAATTCGAGCCAGTAGTTTCGACTCTTCAGCTTTATAATATTAGTATAGATGTAAGACTTCAACTCCCACTAGCCTCGCTATCATAGTTTTCGAGAAAATGCGATCTGAATATAAATATCGGTAAATTAGGTTTTTTTTATTTAATTAATATTTATTTTTCTATGAATGTTTAATCAATTTATACATAGCAGACATAAAGGCCTGCTATAGAGTAAATTTATAAACCATGCACGGGAAAGCTACGACGACATCATCTCATGAAAATCGCAAATATTACAAAATGAATTTTATTTTTTTGTGACAAAAGTATTAAGTATTAGCAATTAATTTTTACGCGAAAACATAGCTACTTATATGAACTACTTCTACAAAAAAAAAACGATTTCTAAAGTCACGGAATTTTGGACATATGAATTTTTTTAAAAGTTCCGGTTTGGTTACCGGCATTTGGTCAAAGTTCTTAATGGTACTTTTTAGCAATAGTAAGAACAATTCTTTATTGCAGCATTGCATATTGCAAAAACTAAGGCTTAATTTTTAAAATAGTACTTAAATTATTTCTCTACTATTTAAAAAAAAACAATTGTTGTTCGTTATTGTACCACTTTGGTACAATTCTAACTTTTTAACTTGTGAACTCAGAACGTGAAAATACATCATACAAAAAATACATCATGTAGATCTCAATAAATACTTTCAAAGAGAATTCCATTCCGTGTAAAGCTAATGCTGTATCACTCTCTTGCAGAAACATATATTCTATACGGTTTAGGAAGCTATGGACGCACTTAACACTTATTTGAATAAAATATACACACTCCAGATACGAATCCTAAAAAACATTGTTTCAGATAAAATCCGTCGTCAACTTCACGATGATGACAGTTTGCTGTTCAAGCACTGCAATATTCTCCCAGTCCATACGCAATTAAAATATGTACTTTTAAAAAAACACTTTTTTGACGACACATTAAAACAGGCAATAAATCACCCCGTTTGTACGCGCGCGGTGAGCAGTCGGAAGCTACAAACTAGTCGAGCAAACAACATGTACGGGGAGCGAACGGCGAGTTATATTATTCCAAGACTGATAATAAACACCTTGCCTACTGAATTGCGCGATAGTTTTAATATAAAAAATATAAATTGAAAGTTAAAATTACACTTACTAAATTAAGCCTTAGTTTTTGCAATATGCAATGCTGCAATAAACAATTGTTATTAGTTTTTTAAAATTCATATGTCCAAAATTCCATGACTTTAGCAATCGTTTTTTTTTTGTAGAAGTAGTTTATATAGGTAGCTATGTTTTCGCGTAAAAATAAATTGCTAATACTAAATACTATTGTCACAAAAAAATAAAATTCATTTTGTAATATTTGCGATTTTCATGAGATGGTGACGTCGTAGCTTACCCGTGCATCTATACTAATATTATAAAGCTGAAGAGTTTGTTTGTTTGTTTGTTTGTTTGTTTGAACGCGCTAATCTCCGAAACTACTGGTTCGATTTGAATAATTCTTTTTGTGTTGGATAGTCCAGTTATCGAGGAAGGCTATAGGCTATATAACATCACGCTACGACCAATAGGAGCAAAGATATGGTGGTAAATGTGTAAAAAACGGGAGAAAAAAGTCACTATTCCACGCGGACGAAGTCGCTGGCAAAAGCTAGTGGTTTATAAATCTACTCTATAGCAGGCCTTTATGCCTGCTATGTATAAATTGATTAAACATTCATAGAAAAAGAAATATTAATTAAATAAAAAAACCTAATCTACCGGTATTTATATTCAGATCGCGTTTTCTCGAAAACTATGATAGCGAGGCTAGTGGGAGTTGAAGTCTTACATTAGTGATATATTTCTCTATGCGATCATCTAATAAAGTTGGCCTGTCCCAAAATGAGGGTAAAAAAAACACTGTGGGGCGGAAACTAGAGATGCGCCAAGCTTGGCCTATGCGTCGTTACACGGGGCCCGCCTACTTACTACTTCTACGCGTTTTTTATTTTCTGTGGTAGGTATGATGGAAGCAATGCCATTGCATAACATTTTCTTAAATGTAATCAATCTTTCGGGCCTTTCAGGGAAACACACATTGCTAAAATCCATTTTCAAATATTTACATGTAAAATTAGTTTCCACACCACATGCTGACCATTACATTTCTTTTAGGTATTTATTGTTATTGATCCTGGCCAAAGGTCATCATCATGATACAGTAGAACATGAAATTATCGATTATATAATGATAATAATTATAGATCGCACTAGTTAAGCAAACATTTTTACAGTGACGATAAGAGTGAAAAGACAATACTCATAAGCATGAATATTGTTTTTTTAGCATTGTTATTTATAAACAAATATTCTGAATCTGAATCGGACGTGAAAGAAGAGACCTGAAAAACCGGCCAAGTGCGAGTCGGACCCGCGCACTGAGGGTTCCGTACCATCCTTAAACTGAATTCGGGGTCCACTTACTTCCACCTAGCGAAAATATCACAATATTTTTTACAGCAAAAATTACTCTGTTTTACATAGTGTTTGTATGAACGACCAATTAATATTTGCGGTTGATGAAAATGTGCTATATCTCAAAACCTACTGGTTCGATCTCGTTCAAACCAATTTTCGTTCAAAGTATCTGTTATGATCTACATTACGTTTTATTTTTCAAAATTTTTACTTTCTTGATTCAATAGTTAGACGGGGGGGCGTGGGGAAGACTTTTAGAAAAAATGGTTTTAGGAACTTCAATGTCATTTTAAAAGTCCTATCCATAGACACCCTACACGTAAAGGTTTGAGTTAAAAAATGTTTTTTCATCTCTCCTGTTCGGAAAATAGCACTTTCCTGTGTAGATAGCCGGGTGGAAAATAGCTTATCCATCCCTAGGGTGGAAAGCAATTTAGTTTTAATTGGCATGGTATAGAGTCAAGGCATGCAGTCAAAGCTTGGATCAAAGATAATTGAGTCACATTATATTATAAAAATAATAAAAAATTTTGCTTAGCTATACATTGAAAAACATGTTTATTATGATCGTTGGTATAAAAAATATTCAATTGATTCAATCTTTAATTAAAATATACATTAACTAATCTGTGATTAAAACATTCGGCTTCCCGCCATAATACCAAGATGACACTTTTTTTTTACATTGTCAGTGTCATTTTTTATTTTTTAACTCTATGCCTACTTTTTTAAATTTTGACAATTATTATCTGTGGGGAGAATTCGATCGATATTTTTTTACAAGGATTTTGTATTTAATTTTGATTTTTATGATTTCGTATCGTCTGCTTTTTCGTACTGTTTTCATGTATTCATGTCGTTATTCTTTCTAATCATGTTAGATGTTTGGAGAACTGTAAATTAACTGTCTTTTTGTGCAAAAACTTGAGTTTTCCTATCTCGCTGTACTACATAATACCTGACCATGACATCTACAACCACTATTGTATATTTAATGTTTTTCCTCACAGTCGAAATGAAAAATAGTATGTTTAACTCGGGTGAAAGCACCATTTCACTCTCGAATTATTGGCGCTCTCACTTCGTTCGAGCGCCAGAAACATCTCGAGTGAAATGGGTCGCTTTCTCCCCTAGTATAACAATCTACTATTTAGTTTCATGTATGAGAACGGCTCCTCTTAGATATATTTATTTTTTGTGTCTGAATCGGAAAGCGGTAAACAAGATACACCTACCTAGTACCTACTAAGTTTCAGCTGTGTAATGGTAAAAGTTCCAGAATAATGTGGCTGTGACAAACGAACGGACAGACTTGACGAAACTATAAGGGTTCCGTTTTTGACATTCGGCTACGGAACCCTAAAAATGCCTTGAATATTCTTGGCAACAGCTAAAGATGACAATGCAGAACCCTTATCTCTGGTGTTCTCCAGATAGTAAATAAGTATATAAAGCTTGCGTTTGTAAACAATCTACTAGTACTCATATTAAACACACGACATAATGTCTGAATTCGGCAAAATTCAGGGAAAGAAATTTCTAATAACTGGAGGAGCGTCAGGGTTGGGCGCTGGATACGTCGAATCCTTCCTTAAAGATGGAGCTGAGGCAAGTTATCTAGCTATCATTGCTTTTATATTCATAAACTGCACCTGTAAGAGGTATATGCCCGGATAACGTAAGACACAGGGTTCGATTCCTTGTCTGACACAGATGCTTTTTACAAATGCAATTTATATTATTAAGGTTGTCTAGTGACAAAACACAATAAAAAAGTAAATTTTTTTGTTACTTTTTTGTATAGAAAGTGGCTATTCTCGACATATCGGAACCAGCAGGCAAGGCATTAGTTGAGAAACTGAATAAGATCTATCCCGGGAAAGTGATATTCATCAAATGTGACATCGCCAACGAAGAAAGTGTCTCACAAGCCTTCAACGAGGTTGTCAGCAAGTTCAAAAATATTGACGTGATCATCAACAATGCGGGAATCATGAACGATGCTCCACATATCTGGAAGAAAGCGATTGACGTGAATTTCGTAAGTTTACTAATAAGATTGTGGAATTTTTTAAAAACATACATTTCCTTTTTTTTACATTTTATCTTTTCGATTTTTTTACTATAAATTACTTTTTTATTATTTGCAGCACGGTTTGGTTTCTCTAACATTAAAGGGTATCAAACACATGAACAAATTAGAAGGCGGAAAAGGTGGAACTATTCTAAACATATCTTCAGTGGTAGCTTTCATTAAGAACCCGTGCATGCCCATATACTGTGCATCCAAGGTTGCAGTCCTTCACTTCACTCAAAGTATTGCGGTAATTACATATTTAATTTGTAATCATGTTATTGTTCAATTCACGTTCTATAATTATTTTTTTTTTCTTTATGTAATTGGCCGAATTAGCCTTTAAACTTTAAATTAAACATTCGCAAGTCAGACTTCCTGTGACATTGGCAGACGCAGATAATCCTCAATGAAATCACAATATTATTTTCACAGGGTGGACTTGGTCCAGAAACGGGTGTTAGAGCAATGACAATGTGCTTTGGTCCAACCGATACTTCGTTGCTTCACAATATGGACAAACTTGCATACGATCCAAGGCTTGGACCTGCCCTCGGGAGTGCTACTAATGATTACACCGTCCAAAAGTATGTACAGCATTATTTATTTTCTTTCATTTGTGTGTGTGTGAGTGTGTGTGTGATAGTCTTCTACCAGTATTTTCTTGAGCAATATTGAACTCTACATAAGTTTTTCAAGATACATACATCTCAAAAATCGGTGTATGTCTCAAAAATCGAAAATAAACCACTGATCAAAATTATTTAAAAATCCCTGTGTGATCTGCAGGATGGGCAATATTTTTAAGATTTCAGAAACATTTTTTTAGCTAGTATTCCTATAGTTTTCTATATCATGGTTCTCCTTTCCTCTGCCACAAGGTTGAAATTCTATTTTCTTTTGCAGGCCTGAATCGGCTGTCAAAGGAGTTGTAGACGCATTCAAAAAAGGCTCGAACAGTACCGTGTGGGTCGCAACAGACGACAAACCAGTTCAGGACATTACGCATTTAATTGAAAACAATTATGAGACGATTTTCAAAGCATTGTACCCAACGATCGCTTTATAGAAAGAATGTAACCAAGTAGTTTTATTATTATGTAATATTCATAAAACACGCATGTTAATTGGGTTCAATAAACAAATTTAAATACAGAGACATCTTTTCATTTGCCTTTTTACCTTTGAGTTGTTATTTCGGAAAAGTGAATGGGTCGAAAAATCCAGATCCAAGACTGTAATGGTACGGATGCCAGCCACATAATTAGACCAGGGCCCCTATTTTTGAATCCCCGCTTGGATATGGCGTGTAATTTTCGTTCGACACACGAAAATTACACACACACACATCGAAACACATTAAAAATCAACGGAAATCACTCAAAATCTAGACGTGAGTACTCACAAAATTGAGCAATGATTTTCCAAATCCTTTTTGTGTACATTACACTGGTTTTCATTCGAAAATTCGACTTTAATCATTGAATATAACTCGCCATCTAGAGCTGCTTTAGATGCATTGCATCACACATGGCTAGTAGATGATAGAGACAGTTAAAGAAATAGATAAATAAATCCCCTACCGATTTCATAAACCAGGTGGTACTATGCATGCATATTTTGTGGTTTATCTCTATTTAGATATCTATATATTATATCTTCTGCACACCTGCTAAGAAGATAAACAATCTGGTTTATCTCTTTGGAGATAATAGTGCCCAGATGTGAATTGGTCGTAACAAGTCTACTGAAATATAATATTTCGCAACCGCTCATCGCTCGTCTTCGTTCATTCGTCCTTTCTATTAGAAATTTAACAGACTTCATGACTGGTTCAAATAGACTACATACGAAACATGACATGGATGAATTATGTCATAACACCTTAAAACGCTTTATCTAAATAATTAAGACTAGTTACCACGTACAATTTAAGAAAGTGATTTAATTGTAGAGTTAGATAATATTGAGTATCATGCGTTCTTTTATTGTTTTGATTTTTGGAGCGAACTCCGATTTGTATGACGTTATTGATAAGATAAGTATCAGAAAGTATAAAGGTTATGATAAAAAATAGTCAGTACATATTTAGTTCACTAGAGCACCATGTCGGAACTCCGCGAAATACATGGGAAAACGTTTTTGATCACAGGGGGAGCGTCAGGGCTGGGCGCTGGATATGTGGAATCCTTTCTAAAGGATGGAGCCAAGGCAAGTATTTTTTTTATTAACACAGTTCCCCTTAAGTTATGAAAGATATCATTTTTTTTTTGTGCAGAGTTTAGCTATACTGGATATAGATGAAGAGCAGGGGAAAGCGTTTGTGGAAAAACTAAACAAAGTGTACCCTGGAAAAGCGATATTCATTAAATGTGACTGCAGCAATGAGGAGAGTTTGACACAGGCCTTCAATGAAGTTGTGGATCAGTTTAAGATATTGGATGTGCTCATCAATAATGCTGGTGTCATGAACGATTCCAAAAACATCTGGAGGAAAGCTAGCAACGTGACCTATGTAAGTTTCTGTGATTTTAATGTCTGTGCCAGATACGAGATATCAAAGGTACAACTGTCTACTAATACATAGCAATACAAATCTTGTTCAGTCAGATGTTCAGTAAAAATTTTAAAAAATCGTATTCCAAGCAAACAATCTTATATACACCGTGATCAGGCATTTATGACCTTAGTGACTAAAGGTGGAACTGCATACTCATGACTTTATCTAGTACTACCATCATCTACGCTACGTTATCTACTTACCTTATACCTACAATTTTTGGATGATAAACACATTTTAAATGATTAGAAATTTAAAAAAAAAATGTTTATTCCAGCAAGGAATGGTTTCCCTGACTCTAAAGGGTCTTGAACACATGAGCAAAAACGAAGGTGGTAAAGGTGGTGTTATTATCAATGTGTCTTCAGCACTAGGTTTCCTGAGATACCCTTATCTACCCATATACTCTGGTTGTAAAGCTGGCATATTACATTTTAGCTACAGTATTGCGGTAAATATTACATAATTGTCTTAGTGAACTTGTTACAGATTACAAATTTAAAAATTTACAAATTTTATTGTTCTATGTACATAGATGGATCCTTTTCATGCACAAACTGGTGTGTCAATAATAACTATGTGTTTTGGTGCAACCGAGACTCCACTAATTGATAATTTGGAAATCAGATCATACAATGAGGAATGTGGAAAAATGATACCTAAGACAGATTTTTTGGCTATTCAAAAGTAAGTAATCAAAAGCTTTTATTATTAAGGTCTACCCAGACTGTTGAATGAAATGTGTAATGTTTCACAGGAGTAGTGGAACCTAACTCTTTCACTTTGTTCTTCATTAGTACATTACTGAACCCTGAAAGAAATTGTGTCAACTTAACAAGCAAACTGATTTGATGACTTTTAAAGACTAAATTTCGTATATGACTTGAAATTGAAAAAAAAACATAATATGCTACATTCACAATTTCAGGGCCGATGGAGCCATCAATGGGCTAGTGGAAGCATACAAACGAGGTTCTAATGGAACCATCTGGCTAGCAACAGATGACAAACCAGTGGAAGACATAACACCAGTAATAAGTAAAGCATACAAGTTGATCCAAGACACATTGTACCCATATTTACATTAATTAAGCGATATTGTTCGAAAGTAAAGTTAGTTATTATTTTTTTTTGTTATTGTATATTTTTTCTCTTTCTTCCATTGTACCTTAAATTTGGCCATCAAGACTCAGACGTTAATCTATTCTAAGCTTATATCGAAAGATGTAATTGCTAGGATGCATTTTTGTTAGGTTACAATTTAGCTCATAATTTCTAGTTAAGTATTATCATAATCATTATTAATTGTAACCTGTTATGCGTCTTTATAAAATAAAAATAAAATAAAATTGCTATTACGTTAGATATGTGCAACTTGTTAGGGGTGAAATCGAAAGTACTTACCTAGTTCAAATAGATAAACAATTGAAAACAAAAATGTATTCATACTGGCTAAATAATGATGTTGGAATACTAATGAATGAATGAGGTGTCTGTAGATTTTTCTTTAAGGCTGCTGTCACCTACCTTCTAACAAAGTTCAAGTGCAGTTTTCTTCCCAAAAATGACTTAACTGACAACTTTTTTTGACTGATTTGTGTAGAAATAAGCTATCTACATAAGATGTAAGCTCTGAATTTTTGATTCAATCTTTAAAATGCCTGTAATTTGCAATCATAGAAGCCAAATTGACGGTTTTTCTGGTGCACTTTTCTAGATCAGTTGTTGACATCAGCTATCGAAATAACATAAACTTGAAGGGAATTACGTTCGTCTACAAGGTGTTGACTCTGTTTTTTTTTATTTATTGCTCTGTTTTTTCCAAATGAAGACAAAACTGAAACCATGTTTTGGCATAAAATACGCACCTAAAGACAGGCGATTATCTCTGAGATACATTGCACTTATTCTGTGTTATTTGATAAAACAATGTTATAGAGGTTCCTATCTTTGTCTTAGCATCTAAATTCTTGATTTTATCGTGTACAATATATTCAAAATATCTTACTAAAGTAACCTATAAATTTGAGATTTGGAGATGTCACGGACGTTCATCTTCGATCGAAATTTGACAGACAGCGCCGAGCGCTCGGAGGGGAAGGGTGTGTCGCTCGTTGTCTTCGCTGCTAGTCTTTTATTTCGTGTATGATACTCATTCCAAATTTGAAAATATCACGCTTTGCACAAATTTTATACGGCGACCAATTCGCTTAGAGGCTTTATGCAACAGGCATAAAGCCACATAGTGCATTTGGATCGTCGATGGTCTCTAATTATAACAAAAAGTATTCGTTCTTTTATAAAGATTTGTAGTTGTATTTAAATGATTAATAAATATTATGTAAACTTGCATATAAAGTAATCCTTATTAATACTATAAACAAGAAAGATTTGTATGTATGGCGACTATTTCAAGAGGTTCATGAGTTATAACGAAGATCTTTTCCCATATACAATGTGTATTTTCGAAACTTGATCAAACAAAATGTGCAGATACTAGGACCAAAATTATCGACAAATATAATTATAATAATAAATTGTCCATAAAATAAAATTGTGGTACATGATGAGCAAACTTTTTCTATCACCAAACAGTTAAATGACAATTTTAGACAAATACTAAATTAATTAGGCCAACAATAAGCAATAGTGCCAATTCTATTGCATATTATGTATGGGGTTGCAAATAATAACCTTATTTATATAAAATAAAGTAGTATCAGTAACACTACTTTATAGTTCAACAACGGTAGACCGATTTTTATGATATTTACTTTGTTGAAATTGGTATTTACCTCTAACCCCTTAAGTTATTATGAAAGGGAGCTGGGGCGCGCTGAGGCTGGATACGAAACAAAGTTTACTGGGGCCACTAGTATCCATAAAAACTGGCAACGGGTAAAACGGACTCACGTTCCGTACGGGATAACTGAGTAATAATGAATGTACATTTTATGATATTGAGTGTCTGCTGGCGAATAGTTATTTTTTAACCGATTTCAAAAGGAGGAAGTTATCAATTAGATTGTATGTTTTTTTTTGTATGTATATCATCCTCATATCTCAGTCATTTGTTGACAGATTAGATTTTTTTCATTTTCTTATAGAGTTTAACTTTTAATTGGTTCGATTGTGGCCAAATCCGGAACTGATGATGGGGTCTTGTGTAATCGAGGGAAACTCTTAAATCTAAAAGGCGCGTATAGTGTTTTTGTACTAGTATTTCAATGTTGACGTGTCTTTACGTCTGATAGTCACTATTTTGTAGAACTGAGCTGATAGTGGAACTCCTTGATGGTTAGGAGTTCAGTGATTATGACGCCGGTACTTATGTAAGGTACTTTGTAGCTTATTAAAGAGCAGAGTCAAAAGGTGAAACCCCCTCCCCTTTATTAATCACTAACAATTTGCAAATATAATAACTTTTATAATAAAGTAAAAACCGACTTCAAAAACAAAATACACTAAAAAGTCCTTAATAAACTCTTGAAAGGACTCCATTCCTAGGACAAGGTTTGCCTAAAATGGAGTCCTTTAAAGAGTTTATTTAAGAATTTTTGGTGTCTTTTGTTTTTGAAGTCGGTTTTGTTGAAATAGTATGGCGGTGAAGTGATCATTAACCCAACAAAATTAAAGACAAATAAGGGCTTTTGTTTTTAGTATTTGACTTTGAATAGTAAACATGTTGTGTTTATAAATTTTCTAACATCATTCGTGCTTTGGATTTTGAATAAGAATAAGCGGACGCCAAAAAGTAAAAGGAGAGTCTTTCTCTATATGGACCGTATAGAGGCGTTATTTAGTTCTACAATCTTTGATACGTACTTGTACGTACGTACCATTGGCCATTGGCGTCAATTCCATACTGTGTGGGACTTGTTCATGGCATTAATTCCATACGCTAGTAACAGTATTTCAATGGTTTAAACCTAAATAAATAGAGCAATATTTTGCTTATTTAACATGACTTTTCTTTCTGGGTACTGATTGCACCAGTGACTTTCACAATCATCACCTAACTATAAACTTGTATAGTTATAAGCTTGTTTTAGTAGATGCGTTTCATGGGATGTGTATGTAGTTAATATGAACCTGTAGTTAATATGAACTTCAGAACCAAATATATGAACCTGTATTCAAATTGTACGCAAATGCCATGAAGTTCTATGGTTCTATTCAAGTCCACATTCATATAATATTTCATTATTGAAAAAAATCTATGGATAAAATGATATGATACCGGTGTAAACCAAATAATTAAATAAAAATGATGTTATTTATCATCTGTTATACATTAAATACTTGAAATCTTGATCGAAACCTTCTGACTACATTTTCTGAATGACAGCTATAGTAACTTGTCACGTATTTCATTATCAAAATACAAATCATATCAAAGAACAGCGTCACACTAAAAAGTATTTATGTGTTAATTAATCCTCATAGCTGCGCCATCATCATCCTCATAACTACCCAGTTGGTATGACACGTGGTAGATCAAGCGCAGAACCAACGGCAGCATCCACCAATAAACCTTAGTCCCCGTTTCTCATGTAGTTCACATTAGTAAAAAAATACCGATTCTCAGAGTCACGATTTGGGTGAAGACATAAAGAGGCAGATAACCGATACCGACTGACTAGTGATGTGCCAAGTCATCTTTTTTTGATCTCAAAATATTTTAGAAATTCGTTACAAAAATCCAAATATGGACCGAGTGACACTAGAATGTTTTTTAAAACACGATTCAAATCAGGACCTGAGTCGGAAGAATCTCTATAAAGCATTTCAATTCCATGAAATAGCCAACACGGAACATCACTGGTTAGTCGGTGCAGGTCGGTACGTGTTACCCGCCTCTATATGTCTTCACCCTTTGGATGCATTTTGTTTCTTTCCATGCTATAAATTTTTACGTTATTATAGCTGTACGTTTGTGTTTGAATCTGTGAATTTAGTTATTTAATTACCAAAAGGAAAATGTTCGCGAACGGAATTGACGCGAGCCCTGATTCCGAACTGTATTCGCGTAATCTATACTAATATTATAAAGCTGAAGAGTTTGTTTGTTTGTTTGTTTGTTTGTTTGTTTGTTTGAACGCGCTAATCTCCGAAACTACTGGTTCGAATCGAATAATTCTTTTTGTGTTGGATAGTCCAGTTATCGAGGAAGGCTATAGGCTATATAACATCACGCTACGACCAATAGGAGCAAAGATATAGTGGTAAATGTGTAAAAAACGGGAGAAAGAAGTCACTATTCCACGCGGACGAAGTCGCGGGCAAAAGCTAGTTTTAAATACAAAAAAAACTGGTATAACATTAATTTATCATATCGACTTTTACATGACCATCATTTTCTATGTTCATCATACGCATAGCCTACTACCTAGAGATAAAGTATCAAAATTGTTTGATTACAGTAAACATTTTTTTGTGTCCCGGACATATAAAATCGCACACACACATTGATAAATTCGGTAAAATCTGAGAATCTCCAGACTGTCATATCACTCTTAAGTTACTCATTATGATTACCACCTTGAATCATAAATCAAACACCATCTTTGTACGATGTATTATGTTGGATTGACCAAATTTAATTACATCTACAGTCTATTCGTCCTTACGTGTCTTATCATGTAAACAAAGATGACGTCATAGATGGCCAGAGACCATCACAAGGGATTGGCAAAGTCGAGAAAATGTAATGCTCGAAATATAATAATTTACCAAAAATTTTAACACAAATTAATGTTTTCTTTACATTTCTAACTCAAATGCAGTGGTAAATGCTAGTTCATTATTCAATCCTATAGAAGTACTTTTGTACTATGTAATATTTTTATAGAGAGATACAACAAATAATACTAATTTATATGTCAATAATAATAAATAAATCAATAATACATCAGCAATACATTACTCTAAAACTGTTCAGTATTTCTAAATGCCTTAGAGCCTGGCTCAACCCGCGCTCAAGGTTGGCCGTCATTTCTCTTTCAGCATTGTTTTTCTCAGAAAAATTTTTTGAAGCGACATCTTTTAACATCACATTTATCCATATCTAAACCAAAGTCGTTGTTTCCCATCCCTACAATGCATTGACAATCTAGACATTGCAATGGCAGATATTTTTGAGGTTATTCATTCATTCCTTCGATTATTAAAGACAATCCTTATAGAAATGATATTTTTCAGTGGTTACTTGTTTAATTTCAATACTTTGTGAGTTTCTTTAAGTGTACAACAATGTTGTAAGTGATAGTTATTGTGTAATCTGGGAGAAAAGTGTGACTGTGTCTCTGAGAAGTGTTTGTTTACATGATAAGACACGTAAGGATGAATAGACTTTAGTCTAGACTAGACTAGAGTCAAGAGCAGATCTAATGCAAATAAATAAAAAAAAAATTGATGCCATGAACATTATTAAAATTATTAGCAACCAATGCTTAATATTTGACAAATTCATACAGCTCCATTGTAACAAACTTTATAACAACAATAACTCTCCTTTACTTGATGTTATTTTTTTTGTATAACCTGGTTATCTTAAGAATGGCCTAACTGTTTTAACACAAAATGGATGAAGCAGGTGGCTGATCGGGGAAGCGGGAGGAATGTGACATGTTTGACAGGTCCATTCTTACGATAACTTGGTAATAACAATAGTGTTTAGTGACAATCAATGCCAAATGAAAATAACTTTAAATCATCATCAATAAACAGAATAATTAAAACAATAACTGAATAATTGTAAAAATTACTCCCATCTATTATTGTACATAACATACTGATACTGGTAGTGGACTGAATGGTGTAAAAGTTGTGCTTGAAGTATTAAAAATTAAGTTAACCTACAAGATTTTCAAGATACCTAGGAGAACAGTAAGGCAGTATTGCTTATGATTATAGATAGAATCACCTGAAACAAATCAATCAGGTTCAGGGACAACAATTCTGTGTCTACTTTGTGGAAACAAAAATATAGAGCAAAAATGTTTGCCCACAATAAAGTCAAATGGTAACATATATATAAACTTTAAGCTTTTTGACCATTGCAATAGTAAACATGATGACAAATTACTCATTTCTGACTAAAAGGAGACCGTAAGGCACGATGACTGTTGCGAATGATAGTTAAACCTTCGCTTCGCAACGCCCATTTTATTGGGTCAGTTGAAAAGTATATTGCCAAGAGTAAAGAATCCAAATATAAGCTAAACGGTTACACAAAACTATAAACTACAAGTGGAAGCTTTTATAACGTCGGCATGCACATAATTCTTGAAATATTAGGCACGGAAGTACTCACCCTCTCCGCCCAAGAAGTCAACAGTTTACGTGACGTATTAGGAACAATATGCAGTATCCCATACGAAACACAAATGCTAGTAAACACAGTCCGAATAACCACAGTAATCGAACAATTTAGTTGAAGCTTGATATTTCAACAAATGCATACACGGACCACCGCTGTACCGTGTCACAAAACGAAAATGGCAGCGAAATTTGTAGTATTGGACGACAAAATTAAAAATACCCCATTCACTCCTAACTAAGAGAGGAAATTGACCCGTATTCTAAGGCGAACAAAACGTTATTTCATTAACCGTTTATGACAGCAACGAGGAATGCATGGCTTCTTAAATTGGGTGTATTGTAATTACCTACGTTTCAAAAGCAGCCGCTTCACCGCTTGTGGAAAGATGAATAAACGTTTTGTTTCTTACAGCAATTAATTCAATTTAAGGTATCAATTTCAACTAGTATCTCTAAAACTGAAAGAATTCCGGTAAAAACATGCACTGTTTAAGTTCTCAATTTGATAAAATTATTTAAAAATATATATACTACTGAGAAACTAAACGCAATTTCACTTTCAAGTTTGTGTTGGAAAGTGTGACTGTACGACGATGATGACTGTATGAGGATGCGGTCTACACTAAAAAAAACAGTGAAAAAATCCTTACTCACTGGCCCTACCAGCAGGCTACGCACCAGCCACTGGATCATCCAATTTTGTCCATCGGATTCGGGGATCGAACTAGGCTATATCATCAAGAGTCCGAGGCCGTCAACATTATAAAAAAAATACTTTGACATTACACTCAAAGTTACAGGCTGACAGATAAGTCAGAAATCAGAATACAGTAGGTACCTAAACAAATATGATCGATATCGATAAGTTTTGCCTTTTGAAATATCCCATGAGTGTGTGCATTTGCGTGTGTGGTGTTGTAACTTTACCACGTGAGCTAAGTGCGGATTGGTGGAGGAGAGTGTGGAGAGGCATTTGTATAAATAAATTAATGTTGGTATAGATAGACTATGTGATATTAAAGATTTTAAATCCTGCATCATTCGTTGTTTGTTGTGAGCTATCTGTGCACGATACAGTAATGATGTATGAGTTCAAGTTCATTCTTAATCGGGTTTTAAAGACCATTAATCAGTCAGGTATCAAACGACTCCCTGGAGTCGCATAACAATGGAATTTCTATTGTGTCTCGTTCACACATACTTGACGAGTTAATAGATAATACTTGCCAACTAATGCTAAAAAACGACACATATGTATATTTATTTTTCAGGCCTTTGTTATTTCGACCAAATAAAAAAAAAGTAAATGTCATTTCATACCAGGAGGTCAAGAAAGAGGCAAACAAAAGAAAAGAATGGCAATTGCTCACCGACAAGAGCGAAGCTCTTAAGTTTAAGAAGAAGAAATAGACTCAAAAAGAAAAGTATTCCAATTTTTCAAACCTATTTTTAAAAACAGTCGAGTTGAGAAGAGAACCTCCCCCTTTTTGAAGACAGTCAGTTGTGTAAAGTTTATGTAGGTACACACCCCACAAGTTCCACAACCACACATTACACACATAAATATTAAATAATAATGCAACTGGATATCGATACTTCTTTTCTGTCCTGAATCTGAGAGAAATATTATCGATAGATTAATTAACTACACTTGTGATGTAAAAAAAACTGTCATTGTTTGTTTTGTTGCTGTCAGTCAAGTCAGCCAGCGCTCGATCTTTTTCGTTTCTTTCTCTCACTTACTGTCAGTGGATTTTGAAATTTGGAATTGGAAACTTTGTGTTCCGGCAGCAGTGCAAGTGTTTCAAACTAATTCAACAGCATAATTAAAATGAGCGGTATTATAACAGTAGTGGCACCAGTTAATATAGCTGTGATAAAGTATTGGGGAAAACGCGACGAAGAATTAATAATACCGTTAAATGATTCCGTTAGTGCTACTTTGGACACGAATGTTATGTGCGCTAAAACTTCCGTCTGCGTCAGCCCCGACTTTTCTAATGATGAAATTTGGTTGAATGGAAGACAGGAGTCGTTTAATAGCCCAAGACTGCAGAACTGCTTAAGAGAAATACAGTTAAGAGCTGCCGCTGAACGTAGTGTTGATGATGTTTTTTTAACGTGGAAAGTACATGTTTGTTCTGAGAATAACTTTCCTACTGCAGCAGGGCTAGCATCTTCAGCTGCTGGATACGCCTGCTTAGTTACTGCTCTTGCGAAACTTTACAAAGTCAAATCAAATGTCAGCTCTATTGCAAGACTTGGGTCAGGCAGTGCATGTCGAAGTGTTTATGGCGGCTTTGTGCATTGGCATGCTGGTGTGAAAGCCGATGGGTCCGACTCTATCGCTACCCAAATCGTTGACAGTTCTCATTGGCCTGAAATGAGAGCATTGATCTTGGTGGTTGGTGATGATATGAAGAAAGTTAGCTCCACCAGGGGCATGAAAATAAGTAAAGAAACTTCAGAGCTCCTTCAGTATCGTGTTCAAAAGTGTGTTCCTCATAGAACAGTAGAAATATGTCAAGCAATCCAAGAGAAAAACTTTCCTAAGTTTGCCGAAATCACAATGAAGGACAGCAATCAATTCCATGCAGTGTGTCTGGATTCTTATCCTCCCTTTACTTATTTATCACCAGTTTCATTGAAGATTGTTGATTTTATTCACAAGTATAATGATATTTGTAGAGCACCTCGAGTTGCTTACACTTTTGATGCTGGACCAAATGCGTGTTTGTATCTACTTGAGAAAGATGTTCCTGAAGTATTAGGTCTCATTCAGTATTTATTTCCATCAACATTGCCTGAAAGATTTTTGACAGGTTTGCCTGCTAAAGTTGAACCTGCCAATGGAGAGATGTTGAAAGATTTGTCACTGCACCCTCAAGAAAAGGATTCAGTGAAATATGTTATACATACAAAAGTTGGAAATGGCCCAACAGAAATAACTGATGGTAGCTCATTATTGAATGAAGCAGGATGGCCTGTGAATCCAGTGATCGAGTAAGAAATCTCAATGTCTTATCCTAACATATTATGTTTAGGTCACATATTTTATAATAATAGTACGGTGCTATTATAATTATGCTTGAATAAAAAAATGTTTAATTGTAAGTATTAATAATATTTTGTATTAGAGCCTAACTGACTAACTGACTCATCTTAGATTTGCTGATGACATAATAATATTCGCCAACACAATTGAAGAACTGCAATGCATGATTGTAGAACTTGATGCAGCAAGTCAGGATGTAGGACTATCTATGAACATCAGCAAAACGAAAGCTATGACAAATGGAACAGCTAATGATAGAATAATCATAAACAGCAATGTCATAGAGTTTGTTTCAGAATACATATACTTAGGACAAATAATATCTCTAAATGACTCATCAACAAACGAAATAAATAGAAGAGTTGGAAATGCTTGGAAAAGATTTTGGTCTTTAAAAGCTATCTTCAAAAACCGTCAGACAACCACTTACATAAAAAGGAAATTGTTCAACACCTGTATTCTGCCCATTCTCACCTATGGTTGCCAAACTTGGGCACTCACAAAAGCACAATGCAACAGACTAAAAGTAACCCAACGGGCCATGGAAAGAAGTTTAACCAACATTAGAAGAATTGATAGGATGAGAAACAAAGACCTAAGAGCCAAAACAGGACTTAAAGACGTAGCATATAGCATAAAGAGTTTAAAGTGGAAATGGGCAGGACACATCATGAGAGGACCAGACAAATGGAGTAAAATAATAACAACATGGTATCCAAGAGGCTTCAAGAGAAGCAGAGGTCGGCAGTTCAGGAGATGGGAAGACGAGATTGTCGGAACAGCCGGAAGAACCTGGACCAGACTTACGGAAGACAAAGAAGAGTGGAGAAATTTGGGGGAGGCCTTTGCCCGACGGCACACAGAAGAGACTAGAAACATCGAAAATTAACGAATATGTCATAAAATATCTCTTCTGAATAAAAGGCTATAAATATAAATATATTAGAGCCAATTATCATGTGAATACAGTAAATATACCTAATATTAGCACTCTACTGAACTTTTATTAGAGCTATGCTATGTATCATATAGATGACGCCAACCACGAAGGCGCGCGCTGTTCATTTTTGATTGAGAAAAGTGCGGAGTGCGAGTGGGTGTGGCAAATAATAAAATATGAAATAATAAACATTTAACTTGTCAAGTATGTGTAATCGAGACACAATAAAAATTCCATTGTTATGCGACTCTCGGCATTCGTTTGATACCTGACTGATTAATAATTATAATAAATATTATATCATCAAATATTGGCAAAAGCTAGCACAAATCTACACTAATATTATAAAGAGGAAAACTTTGTTTGTTTGTTTGATTGTAATGAATAGGCTCATAAACTACTGGACCGATTTTGAAAATTCTTTCACCATTCGAAAGCTACATTATCCACGAGTAATATAGGATATATTTAATTTTGAACAAAAATAGGGTTCCGTAAGATATTAGGGTTTTTCGGACACAAGGTGTAAAAAATCAACCAAAACAGTTACTTATTTTGCGTACCCTGCCTAAACTATTAAAGATAGAACCATAAAATGTTCTAAGTAATTGTAGATCTTATAAATATCTTCTACACTAATATTATAAAGAGGAAAACTTTGTTTGTTTGTTTGATTGTAATGAATAGGCTCATAAACTACTGGACCGATTTTGAAAATTCTTTCACCATTCGAAAGCTACATTATCCACGAGTAATATAGGATATATTTATCTACACTAATATTATAAAGAGGAAAACTTTGTTTGTTTGTTTGTTTGATTGTAATGAATAGGCTCATAAACTACTGGACCGATTTTGAAAATTCTTTCACCATTCGAAAGCTACATTATCCACGAGTAATATAGGATATATTTAATTTTGAACAAAAATAGGGTTCCGTAAGATATTAGGGTTTTTCGGACACAAGGTGTAAAAAATCAACCAAAACAGTTACTTATTTTGCGTACCCTGCCTAAACTATTAAAGATAGAACCATAAAATGTTCTAAGTAATTGTAGATCTTATTAATATCTTCTACACTAATATTATAAAGAGGAAAACTTTGTTTGTTTGTTTGATTGTAATGAATAGGCTCATAAACTACTGGACCGATTTTGAAAATTCTTTCACCATTCGAAAGCTACATTATCCACGAGTAATATAGGATATATTTATCTACACTAATATTATAAAGAGGAAAACTTTGTTTGTTTGTTTGATTGTAATGAATAGGCTCATAAACTACTGGACCGATTTTGAAAATTCTTTCACCATTCGAAAGCTACATTATCCACGAGTAATGTAGGATATATTTAATTTTGAACAAAAATAGGGTTCCGTAAGATATTAGGGTTTTTCGGACACAAGGTGTAAAAAATCAACCAAAACAGTTATTTTGCGTACCCTGCCTAAACTATTAAAGATAGAACCATAAAATGTTCTAAGTAATTGTAGATCTTATAAATATCTACAAAAAAGTCCGCGACATACTATACCTATCTATGTCGGGTGAGGCACAAGAACCATTTTTTTTATTGAAAAATCTTGATTATTTTTTCGACTACATTTAAACGCGTTTATTTTACTCATGCTATTAATCCTTATCAAAATTAATTATTTTATCACTAAGTACAGTTAATGTAAATAATATTTGGTCTGTAAATGATTAAAATTGGACGTTTGGTTCTGAAGTTATAGCGATATTAAATTGGACGTTTGGTTCTGAAGTTATAGCGAAATTAAAATACATATTACGATTTCTGCTGCACGGCCGGCCCGTTGCGAAGTAGGCTTTACCAAGGCCCGGTGAGCGTGTGGGAGGGGGAGTTTAGATCTATGAGTAAGGTACCCGCGCGGCGCGATTTTCAGTAAAAATTTCTTTCGCACTCACGATAAACAAATCCCTGGGCCAAACATTCAAATTAGTAGGAATTTATTTACGAAAAGAATGTTTTACGCATGGGGTCGGGGCTCCCGAGCATCAGTATATTTTGTTACCAGAAAATAATGTAACGTCAAATGTTGTGTATAGAGAAGCTCTACAATAATAGCTTAAGTTTTCTATCCTAAAACAACGGGTTGCACTCCGGGACTTAACAACTAACACCCACAGAAAGAAAATCTGTTCAGCCTGCGGATAGTGACTGCTTCGTCGAAGTTAGTGTCGGTGTCTGTGAATTGACATGGGAATCATTTGTTTGCTGACCGTGTCATTCCTGGGTAGGCTTTTTGCAGCGGTAACCGACATCCACGCGGGCGGAGCCGCGAGCGACCGCTAGTGTACTATAAACGAATAGGATGAAAGGAGCGCGCGCCGTCGTGGATGGCACTATCTATATCAAGGCTTATATGAATTTGAAAGGGTAGGGTATGTTACAGAATAGAATAGAATTGACCTAGCTTCAATTTTTTTTTATATGATTTGCCATACTATGGCCAGTGTATAATTAATTAACTTCATGTCTAAACTGTTCTTTGCTTACATTCATTTTAAATGAACTATGTACCTGTTTGTAATTTTTATTTTTCGATTCGTGTTTTATAACTATCACTATCAATAAAATGTACGTGCGTCAACATCGCGAGATCACGGCTGGAATTTATTTCCTTACCGTCGTTAACTTTACTCAAGGTCCTAACTTTTGATAGTTTGTCCAGATGTTTAAAAAAATGTTTCCAGATTACTGCTGTGTGAGCCGACTGAAAAGGCGCAGTAGGTATCCTGAATCTCGACATAGGGATTACCCTACCCTACCATTAGGTAGTGTGGTCTTGCTCTGCTCCCAAACTAACTTGCAAAGCATCTGCTAATGGTGAAAGACTGATCGCACCATAAAAGGAAAATAATACAAAAGCTCTTGATTAAAGTGTGTGGTCCCGCAATCTTGACGCACTCCCTTATTGTTTAGGTAGATAGTGTAAGACAAATACAATAAGACATGTTATTTATAAAAAACAATCTTACATTTTATTTATATACAAGGTTATTACCATAACAAACACTTTGAATAATATTAACTACACAAAGAAATTTATGAATTATTCATTATAAGGAGATCAAAAATGAAAATAGATTACTTCTATACAATTCCATTTATTTTTATCCTCAAGTAAACTGATACATCCAGAACAAAAATAAATGAAACTCCCATCTTCAACATCTTATCGGGTGGAGATTGAAACCTGCCAGACTCTGATAATATTGTCAGAATAGCCGGCGAAGAGGGTCTGACCATCTGTAGACCATGCCAATGAGAGGCATTGAGGTGGGTCAGCCTTGGAGTTCTGTGTCTGGTTGATGATTTCTGGTCTGAGCTCTTCAACCATCTCCTTGCTTTCCAAGTCCTGTCACCAAAATTAAAACTAAGTTAGTTTTTGACAAAATAACCAATATTGCTAAAAAAACTTCAAATTATGATCAAACTTGTGTTTAATTGGATCTGAACTTACCCAAATCTTGATAGAGGGTCCAAATGCAGCACATAGCCAGTATCTGTTGGGCGAGAAGCACAGGGCTGTAATGATGTCATTGTGGTCCAGGGTGTGGAGGTGCTTGCCATCATTCAAGTCCCACAGCATAGCCTTCATGTCTTTGCCTCCAGAGGCACAGAGGGAGCCATCAGGGGAAACGGTGACTGTGTTCAGGTAGCCAGAGTGACCAAGGTGGTTGATCTTTAGCTTGCAGTTAGTCAGGTGCCAGACCTATAAAGAAAATTAAATCAATTATGATATCTTCTAATGAAGAGATCACAAATACTTGACTACTCCAAACAACAAGAAAAAAAATAAGAAAGTACTAGTTAGATGCCTAGTTTTATGAATTAAACAATAATTGCTATTAACCTTGACTGTGCGGTCCCAGCCAGCAGAGACAATGATGGGGTTAGCGTGGTTGGGTGAGAAACGCACGCATGAAACCCAGTCACTGTGCCCATCATCTTGAATAGTGTATTTGCACTCTGCAAGTGTGTTCCATAGCTTGATGGTCTTGTCTCGTGATCCAGATACAATTTGACGGTTGTCCACGGAGAAAGCCACTGACAGAACATCCTGTTGCCATAAAAAAAGCTTAAGTTATAACCAATCAAGAACTGCCATTTCACATTGTGCATTGGCAAACTAAAATTGAGAGGTCCAGATGCTCATTAGTTCTGTGCAAATATTATATCGAAAATAATATTACCTCTGAACTAAATGAAGCATAATTACT
This sequence comes from Pyrausta aurata, assembly GCA_963584085.1. Taxonomy (NCBI): domain Eukaryota; kingdom Metazoa; phylum Arthropoda; class Insecta; order Lepidoptera; family Crambidae; genus Pyrausta; species Pyrausta aurata. Next base: position 10,341,520 of record OY757269.1, read on the forward strand.
TACAAATTCGGGAATTTAGGAGATATCCTTTGAATCTTCTGCCTCGCAAAGGCACATTAACACTTATCTTCTGCCTCGCATAGGCACAGATTCACTGTAATTCATTTAGTACCCTACCAATCATAAGTTCTTTCACACCTTAGTATGGTCTTCGAAACGCCTGGTAGTTTTTCCAGCAGCAAGATCCCAAAGACGAAGTGTCTTGTCCCAAGATCCGGACAGGGCGTAGTTTCCGTCGCTGGACAGAACCACGTCCGAGATGAAGTGAGAGTGACCGTACAGACGCTTCTGCGGCACACCGTAATTGGTCTCGTCACGGCTCAACTTCCATACGATAAGAGTTTTGTCTGAAATGTAAAAATAAGATGTACAGACTGGAACAGTAAATATGCTGTTTTGTAAGGTAACCAAGTACAGTCAGCCCCATATCCGCTTGCCGCTCAGGAGTCGCGTGGCAAAGTTTGTTTCATCATTTTCGTGAAAATATTTGTTACATAATATAAAAACAACATCATAGAATAAGTTTCAAATTAAAAACTACACAGGCACATTACATGCAATCAGATTGCTTCAGATTTAAAATAAGTACCTACTAACATCACAGAGAGGGAATGCCGATAGCGGTACAAAAATAACGATCTTACCTCGTGAAGAAGACAAAATCATGTCAGGGTATTTAGGGTTTGTAGCAATTTGCGTAACCCAGCCATTGTGACCACACAAAGTGCCTCGAAGCTTTAAAGTTTCAGTCATTTTGAGGTAATGCCTGCCAGCAGCCTATTCCGCGACACAAGCGTAATCAAAAAGAAAGAGTGATCGAATCGGAACGGAAGTTGACCTGAAATGTCAAAGTCAAAAAACCCATAGACAATTAATTCAAATGTTAATTTGACAGATATCTGTTTAGTGATGTTCAAAGCTCGATAATAAATTTATAAAATGATAGACTCATTTTATAAATTTATTATCGAGCTTGAGAGTACTCGAGTAGTAAGTCCAATGTATCGTACCGAAGTATGCAGTAGTAGCATACCGGTAGACTTCGGAATTATACCATTTGATGCGGTAGCTTTCGTAGATTTCCTTTAATCGTATTACGAATTAAGTCTTGTGAGAAATTAATGGTCTTTAATCTGAATTTGAAACAAATCATGATCTTTTTACTAAAACAGTGGTTATTATTTATTTTTAGTTAAATAAGTTTCATTTTAAACATGAAATAAAAAAGAACGATTTTCGATACATATATTCACCGCCAAAAAGTTATACAAGAAGTAATACAGGATTTTCTTTCCACTTCAAACGATGGTGAGACTTGGTATGTCACATTTGATACTTTTCCGAATGTGCTGTAATAAGCTGTGGACGAAGCTGGTATGCAAAGAATACTACTAGCAACTGGACGCAAAATTTGTTTTTTTTTTTAACTTTGCCTTAACCATGATTTATTGTAATATCTTGCAAATTCCATAATAAATGTTATCTACGAAAGCTACTTAGTATGCCGTAGCATTCCGTATCGTACCGGCAGGATTCCATACGTTTTAGTAGGCTACGGTAGACTTACAACACTACGTCACAGATATTATAATACACTACGTGAAAATCGGATCCTTTATGACGCTTTGTACATTACTCGTTTTAGTCCTTCATGTTATGAAAACGATGTGTAGGATGGTCAATGTAAAACGTCGTTTTCAACTTGTCATAAAGAATAACGTGAAACCAGTGATTTTGCGTGAGGAGAGAAGCCAACCAAACATCTACGCTTTGCCTATTATATAAGAGTGAATTCAATTTAACTTCAGAGCGCTGTGATGTGATAATAAGCAGTTATTGAAGACCGATGCCTATTTAGATCGTTTGAATCGCGTTATGAAAGTAACCAGTTATTGTAGTGAAGGATAACGAGTGATCACTGTTCAGGCTCGTAACTGCTTAAATAACTAGTTACGCAATAGAACAAACTTTTACGGATTGATTTCGCTGACGTTTCGAATGCTTTACAGCATCCGTGGTCACAAGCAGACTAAGATGTTATTTGTCATTACATAGTTATGAAAAATTAAAGTAAACTACCGTCGTCACTCATTAATATTAATTAACGTTCCTATCCACGCAGAAAGAGCTTACAGTGTCTTGAGATCTTGCAGTATGAGATGTTACTAGTTACGGTTACAGTTAATAACGCCCTTCGCGATTAACGGACATCGATGGCGTGCGAATGTTATTATAACAATTACTAACATCACTATACACTATAGACTAACATGTTACTTTTTAAAGGCTTCGCCACCAAACCGATCGGTGCAAACTGCGACGCGCGCGCGACGCGACTGAGATATTGTGTCACTGTCACCACACCACACCACACACTGTACTTCATCTTTGAGCTAGACTCATAAAATTATTATTCCTACCTATCGGAAAGGGAAAAGAAAGTAATAGTAAAAGGAAAGCTTGGGGAAAGGGATAGTAATTTTATGGCGAGACTAGAACTATCTGTGTTTGAGCTGGTCATCAATGTTCTGGTATGAGAAAAACTTTGGAGAAAAAAGAATGTGTGATGGAACTGATGGATGAGACATAGAATGTAGTATAGTATAGAATGACAAAGGCGGATTTTCAGCGAAACCAAAAAGTCTGTGTGCATGTGTGCGTTCAATAGTGATGTGTATCTTATGGTGGTCCAAGTTTTATCGACAAGGTTACGATAAATCATGTAAATTGAAACAATAATATAAATAAAAATAAATTTATGCACTTTTAATAACATAATACTTTGTATTTATACTTTGTATTTGATAAACAAGACCACTTATTTTTTTTTTAAATACAAATTTCTTTATTTATGTATGAAGGAAGACTTGCTAGAAGCACTTATACACGTTCTAACATAGACCTTACCACAGCACAGCTTCGGGACAGTTGTGTGGGCCACTGCTGAGAAGAAGCTGTGCAAGAATAACGGTTACCTAAAAAATCTGTCAAAAAATTTATCGATACTGATGACGTCATCATTTAGTCAAGCCCTAGTGTAAAGAAACGATTTCTTATTTTACTGAAAATATCTGTATTATTATATTGGAAACATTGTTATATGGCTGCAAATCACAAAGAAAATCCTAAATTTACTGTACAATTTGGCATCGGAGTCAATTTCACTCACAAATTTTGTAAAATTTGGAATTAAAAATTTTATCAATGATTCATATTTACTGGTGAAAAGTATGATTTTCGGAATTGTATCCTCGGCGCACTTCACAGTTGCTTATAGCACAAGCCATTTCATCTGAAATTGGTATACAAAACTTAAATTATAACTTTATCCATTCATAATTTTTCAAAAATTCCAGCGACGGAAACTTGACGTTTCCACTAAATCCATTATTTCTTAGAAAACGGTCTCGCTTAGCGATGGGCGTTAATAACCGTAACTAGTTATTTAAGCAGTTACGAGCCCGTACAGTGATCACTCGTTATCCTTCACAACAATAACTAGTTACATTTATAACGCCATTCAAACGATTATCACAACGCTCTGAAGTTAAATTGAATTCACTCTTAAGTAAACGGCATAGCGTAGATGTTTAGTTGGCATCACTCCTTACGCAAAATCACTGGTTTTACGTTACTCGTTATGACAAGTTGAAAACGACGTTTTACATTGACCATCCTACACATCGTTTTCATAATATGAAGGAGTAAAACGAGTAATGTATTAAGCGTCATAGAAAAGGGTCGTAACAAAACGCGTGATAGCTTGGTTGCGTGAATGAATGAAACAACTATAGAACGCGAACGTAAGTGTGAACGAAACAGGTATTAACACGTTTGCTTCAGATCGTTGTAAAAAATAACTAGTTTTAAAAATCACTAGTTATGAAACCGGTTACTGGAAATCACGTAACGGTTACGTTACGTTATCTCAAAAACCGATAACGACCCATCGCTACTCGCTGTCATATGGTCTTTCGCTGTCAAATCCTATAGAATTTTACTAAGTAGCACGCTCTTTTTAAAGCGAAGATTTTTTCTTTCTCTATGGGATGAGATGATGACCATAGTGACGTGCTAATCCTGTCAATCATACAAAATTTTAGCAGTATTTTTCTCTTTGACATACCTACCTACATTGATGGTATTTCCGTTTAATAAAATAATATTAACTAAAAATGACTTTGTTCGTAGGTACTGTAATTATTTTCTTTTAATCCCCTTTCAATTCAGACGCCTTTTCATCTAAATGGACTGTAATGTGGAAAATTTGCAAACCATGGCAAAAGCAAAGATTGTTCCCTCAGGTTCATTCAAAGTAAGTAACTTGATAAATAAGTAAATTAACTTTATTTCTATTTTTATAATGAATGAATCCCAATCCCATTGACCACTGTATCGATCTGATCGATTAATGATCACTGAGACACTGACACAATACAAACAATACAGTCATCGGAGCTCCAAGCCAAAGAGTAAAATGACTCCAAGCTCTGATATAGTACGTAGTTAGTAAGTACATATATGGTTGTGTGCTAGGCTAGGCTAGTAGGTAGCTAGTTAGCCATTTATTTAGATAACATAGCAACAACCAACAACAATGTCTCCATATGATTTTTGCCTGTAGGTACGAATAAAAAAAATTATATGGGTACCTTTGTTTAACAAATTTCATGAATCTGTGAACGCAGCAACTAATAGCATCATTTTTTAGTTCGAAAATTACCCGATAGGTGGATTTTGTCGCAAAATTGACGTCACGCAAAGTAGTACGCCATTTTGTAAGTGTCCGCCGTAGTCAGTTTTCTGGGCAAAGTGTAAAATAGTTATTTCGCATGGTTTTGTGTACGTTTAAAACATAAGATATTTCATATCCTAGTTAACGTCCTGTGCGTTAAATCTACAGACACAAAGCATGGAGGACAAAGCGTCGTTAAAAGAATTGGATCAATGGATAGAGCAGCTAAACGAATGCAAGCAATTGACAGAAAATCAAGTAAAAACGTTATGCGACAAGGTAAAGTACCTATATTATATTTACTAAATGATTAGGGAATGCTTCCATTAAACGATCTAACATACTTGATACGTAATTTTGATAGTTGCAGTACCTGCACGCTGAATGATTCATATACCTACCTCAAAGAGTAGTAACAACGCGTATGTAACGAACCTCTTGTGGTTTTATCTATTTAGAGCCTATTCGCACATAATTAGTAGTTGTGGGTGGATCTTGTGGTAGATATCTTTTGACAGTTGAATCTCATCGTTCTACCACACCCAAGCATCAATGGGTTTTCCGGATTGATGATGGCTTAATTGGTTCGATGATATTTTTAGACTCCGCGGAAATGGCTAAAACTGACTATTTATTGTGTATTTTTAAGAAATACCCTTATTTGTTTATCTTTTTTGGCATATCTGTCATTGATCTTTTGGATGAATGCATCGATGCGCGTCGGCATCGGGACGGCGTTCATTGATTGACCCTGGAGACAGATTTTCTGCCCCCTCCTCATGCATATTATTCTCATGTTTGATTACAAGTCAATAGAAAAAGAATAGGACCTAGGTACCAGTAAAAAAAAAATGCTACAGTATTTATGCAGGCTGCTACTTGATACCACTGAAGCTAAGCTCTTGACTTTATTAACAATTATTTATTAACACACAAATGATTTGTGTCAAGTATACTGATGTATACTATATTTTTTATTCATCAAAGCAGAATTCATAACAGCTATTTGTTGGCTAGTTTTCTGTTTATTGAACTCAAATGAATTGTTCCACTACTCAAAATGTTTAATTTTGGTAATGGACTTTTTAGTTACTTAAGTTAGGTACCCAGTTAATTTATGTAACTTTTTATTTGGTGATGATGACAGTAATTTAAAATATTTGATAACTGGGGTCCAGTTATATTGTTCCCAAACAATCCTCTTTCAACATAGTTGCAAAAAAGCTCTTACCGGTGAATTTGCTATTTAGATTGATATTTGCTAATGCTTTATGAGTAGAGTTACAATAGAAAGAGTTTCAAAACTACCTTCATAAAAATAATGAATGTCATCTATCAGATGAAAACTTAAGAAGAATTTAACAACCACTGTTATATTAATTTACAACAGAAATGCAGGTTTCATGCTATGCATAAGCAGCATATATTGGTGATGTTTATCTGTGCTAGCTAGCAAATATTGTATGCAATTGGTTAGCATTGAGAACCCTTCACTGGGTTAATTGGTCAATCATTTGTTTAACATACAGCTTTGTGTTTATTTGCTCTCATTTTTATTGTTCAGTTTTTGAGACAATGAATCATTAGTGGCTAAAATGAATCATTATCACATCACAACTTATCACATTGCTTGCAGTTGTCCTCTTATTATGATGCAATAACCTTGAGCTATTTATTTTTATTTTATTTTTTTTATTTAGCATTTAAAAAAAAACTTAACTAATAAAACATTTAAAAAGACATTGACAAAAACCACTGAGGTTTGTCTGCAATGCCGCATCAGTCTTACGTCTCTAAAAATATTTAATACATTAATTAATACATTACATTGTATGTAATGTATTGCTATGTGGCTGTGTAATGATAGGAACTTTTCTTTGAACTTACATATGATAATTGATTTGAGAAGTCATTTGCAAATTCTAATTATGATATGAATGCTTAAAAAATCTAAACAATGTAACTGTAGATTTAGGTAGAGGATGTAAGTCTGCCTTTCGGGGTCATATTTCAAGTTACATACATTATTGTATGTTAAATATGCCTTTTGCTTGTGACCTCCAAAACATATCCTTTAGATAGAGGCACTCTTTACTATGTTACAATATTTCAATATTATATTAAGCATTTTTTTTTTGTATGTCATAATATAACTTCTGTACCACATAAACTTCTATTATATTACATTAATTAAGATTTCAATAGTCAAACAAGTCTAAATAAAATAAAATAATAGTATGTACCTTTCCATACCAATTGTTTTTTAATCTATTGAATGAGAATGACTTTCCATTCTTTACTGCTGCTACAATAATATTTATGTCATTTTGTTAGTATTGTTAACATATCCATCCCTACCTATAATCATTTGCCACTGGAAACACTGAAGTTTTTGTTGAGGTTAAAAGGGTATTAGAAGGACACCACTTGCTAATGTGTTTCATTAATAAGTTTTATCAGCTATTTCGTTATTCGTTAATGAGATTGCATACATGTGAAGTGGTAAATTTATGTACCGTAACGCTATTGTTTTTATATTATTTCGCCTTTGACGTGTTTAGGTTTTTATTGATGATAATAAACAAACAGTATGAATTTTGTTTTAAGATAACAATAATAAGGTAGTTGATGCGTAAATTATACAGTGTACATTATGGAGCAATAAAGTATTGAGTATTGAGATGCACTTAACATGTCCCAAACAAAGTATGGGCGTCGGGAAGGACCAAAAATGCCATACCTCTTTTTAAAATTGCTTTTTTTTGTTTGTTTACAGGCAAAGGAGATCCTGACTAAAGAGTCAAACGTACAGGAGGTGAAATGCCCTGTGACGGTGTGCGGGGACGTGCACGGACAGTTCCATGACCTGATGGAGCTGTTTCGCATCGGCGGCCGCTCGCCTGACACCAACTACCTCTTCATGGGGGACTACGTCGACCGCGGGTACTACAGCGTCGAGACCGTCACATTGCTCGTCGCTCTTAAGGTATGTGTTACTTGTTAACACGTTCCGGGACACTACTCCAGACACAATAGATGTTTTATTGTTTTCACGCCTGTAGGCGGGCACTGTCCCGGAACGTGTTAAGGGCCGGTGGAATAAATATAAACTGCACCGAAGCAGTAAGACTTTTCGTGCTAGAACCTCTTCGTGGGGCACTGTAGTCCGCGGGTAGGTACTACAGCGTCGAAACCGTCACTTTGCTCGTCGCTCTTAAGGTATGTGTTACTTGTTAAGGGCCGGTGGAATTAATATAAACTGCACCGAAGCAGTAAGGCTTTTCGTGCTAAGTACCTCTTCGTGGGGCACTGTAGTCCGCGGGTAGGTACTACAGCGTCGAGACCGTCACATTGCTCGTCGCTCTTAAGGTATGTGTTATTTGTTAAGGGCCGGTGGAATTGATTTAAATTACACCTAAGCTGTAAGGCTTTTCGTGCTAAGTACCTTTTTATGGGGGACTACGTTATCCGCGGGTACTACAGCGTCGAAACCGTCACTTTGCTCGTCGCTCTTAAGGTATGTGTTACTTGTAAAGGGCCGGTGGAGTTGATATAAAATGCACCGATGCAGTAAGGCTTTTCGTGCTAAGTACCTTTTCATGGGGGACTACGTAATCCGCAGATATTACAGCGTCGAAACCGACACTTTGCTCGTCGCTCTTAAGGTATGTGTTACTTGTTAAGGGCCGATGGAATTGATTTATACAGCACGGAAGCAGTCACGCTTTTCGTGCTAATGCTAAGTACCTTTTCATGGGGGACTACGTAAACCGCGGTTATTACAGCGTCGAGACCGTCACTTTGCTCTTCGCTCTTTAGGTATGTGTTACTTGTTAAGGGCCGATGGAATTGATTTATACAGCACAGAAGCAGACACGCTTTTCCTGCTAAGAAACCTTTCCATGGGGCACTAAGTCCGCGGGTACTACAGCGTCGAGACCGTCACATTGCTCGTCGTCGCTCTTAGGGTATTATGTGATATGTGTTACTTGAAACAGGCTGGTGGGGGGCTCAAACAGCTGATACGTACTAGTTACTTGTCTTTTTTTTTGGGCCTCATGATAATTATTTTCATTGATAACAGCTGCTATAGCATGGCAATTTTAGTAAATAAATAAACGATTTATCTGATTTACCGTGACTCTTTTGAGTATCCATTGTATCAAGTGATTAAGGGATTAGTGGGTAGCGTAAAAACGTAAATTTTAAATAAATTTTTCACAAAATTATAATTAGAAAGGGATTGTAATACGTAAAAATAGGCGACCTTTTCGCAAACCGTTACTTCCAACATTTAGTATTTTTGCGTTAACTGTAACAGACTAATAAGGGTTGATCTTTTTACACAAAAACATAAAAATAACCTATGACTCGGATGTAAAAAGAAACTTTCTAATAATTTCCTAACCGCTTGCACAAATCGAAATGACACTCAGAAATAGAACTAGACTTATCATGGCTCGACTTGGCACAATGTGAATACTAATCGGGTACCTACGCGTAAAGTGAAAGAATACCTATTCTTTGCGTAGAAAGGTCAAGCCGCTCCGTATCCTACAAATTTTGTAATAAATAATAATTAACGCGCCGTGGTGGTGACCCAATAGATTTGTGAATAAGTCATTGATTAGGTAGATTTGATGCTGTAAGTAAATATTTACAAGGAGTTCAAACTTAAAGTTACTTTATAACTGGCTTTGTTATTTTTGTAACTAAGTCCCCAAATTAAAATACCCACCGGGGAATTGTTATAGTGGTAGCGAAAAATACTTTGTTTCGTGCCTGCAATCAAAACAGGAGTAGTTTGTGATAATAATTATGAATCATTGGTGTGCTAGACGTAACAATTACGGCACAACATTGACTGTTTATTCTTGGAATAGCAACAACAATTTCGCATTGACTAATGAAGACACCAATACCAATTAGCAGCTACTGATGTCATCTAACATAAAATATGTCTGTGTAAAAAAGCTAAACTTTATATCAAAGAGATTGAACTTGCCTTGCGTATCAATTGAAATAATTATGGGGAAATGTAGAAAGTATTTTTTTTCTATGTTGGTTTCTTTAATCTCACTAAGCACTCAGATACCTTGTGTGTAATTAGTTACTTACAACTGATGATAGGTAATAGATATTATGAATCATTGAATATTTCCTTTTAAGCTAATCGATCGGAAAAACACACTATGGTAATAAATAAAAATAAGTATTGAAAACTACTAATGATTCTTGTCAACACTGGGCAAGTCTCTAGAAACATTGTGATACTGTAAGACTGAGGTAATAGAACGTACACATGCCCGAATAATTATGTATGATTTATTATTTTAATAGATACTAAATTGTAATATGGTTGCTTGTATTGTAAAGAAAGATTTTTTAAATCTACCTCATTGTTGGAGAAAAATATGATAATAATTTTAGCGATTCATAAACGGAAAATCTACAATAACTAATAAGTAAATGAAAATTACCGTATGACCGTTTCCATGTGACGTGATTTATATTTATAGTTAAGATCAATAAGATTATCAAAAACGACCTCGGCTGTTTACAATAAGATTACTCTACTCAGGCTATTTCTATTCCTACAATAAGTTAGATGTTATACAAAGGAATCGTTTGTTTTTTTTTCCGCGAAAGTATTTTACTCGCCACAGTAATTACTTGATAAACCTCCTTAATCAGTCAGGTATCAAACGAATGCCGAGAGTCGCATAACAATGGAATTTTTATTGTGTCTCGTTTACACATACTTGACGAGTTAAACAAATTATAGTTAGGGTTGGCAGACGAAGTTTTTACTTGTTGATTAAATCTTACGTCTATATACGGCTTATTAAAGTAAGACTTTCTCGAATAGTGGTGTACAAAAGTGGGCGTAGTGCTAAAAGTTATTTACCACCAGTCAAACCTTTAGTAATATCAACTTATCATTTATCGACAACCCTAGTTAATCCCGTGTGATTGATTTGAAATGGTTAAGATGGGATAACGTGCGGTCTTCGCAAAGGTTAATGAGGGCTAACGCGTATGAATTCGTCGCTAGGGGGGCGCTTGTGTAGCGTGAGGTCTCCGAAATGTCAAATGTCTATTTAGATTATTTTTCGAATATTTAGCAATAATTTCCATTAATTATGGCAATACTAGGTACGGATCAATGAATGAGAGTGTTTTAAAAGGGGGACTCCGAAAATAAATGTTAAATCTTTAATATCTTGTGTACTTACTCCTCTTTTTCTAACAAAGCTGGACTGTGGCATGCCCGATGTATTGTAATATTAGGATTTAATGGCAAACTTGATTTTTTATCTCTCCATCCAAAATTTTCACACCTTAAAATCTATATGCTGGACCTCACGCGACAGTGGCGCCAACTAGTGAGCACGGAAACGGTAGCCTGAGGGCCACTGTATTTTCTTGAAATGCGTCATTGCTATACATGTTTTGTTTACAATCATTTTTCTGTTATGAAAATTCGCGTTTCTGTCTTATGTAACAAAATTTAACATAGTTACGGTTTTCAAATATAATCATCAGTCATGCTAAATCTGATCAAAAGCAAGCTCATTCATCAAACAACAAAAAAACATAACCCTCATTCTGGCGCAGTCAGGTAGTTTGTAACAAATACATTTTTCTCAATGTGACGGTGAAAGATTTGATCTACAGCGTCTCGGGTCAGTGTATATGTACATTTTGTTTATTCGCAACACCATCTGGGGAAGCTACAACAGATTTGACGAAGCTGTGCCTACTAGTGATGCCCATACTCTGTCGTTTAATTAACTCCTGCCTTTAATACGGATATATGTACGGATGTAGTTATAATAATCACAAATACTGATCCCACATAACTGCGTTTTTGTATTGAAGTTGTATGTAAAGCCGCACATGAAATGTGGTTTGAAATATTCGAGGCTCTTATAGTTCTTTAGTTTTTGGACTCCAAATCTAGGCCATTTTACTCGTATGTACTGACTACTGACCAAGATGTCAGTTCGTCATTTCTTAAAAGATATTTTCACAATAATACTTCTAGCATGTGAGGTTAGTATCTACTAGAGATGCGCCGAGTAGCACTTTTGCCGAGTACCGAGTACCGAGTATTACTCGGTTCATTTTTTTCCAACCGAGTACTCGGCCGAGTAACTCGGTTCAATCAAATTTCTGTTTTGGGTGTGTAAACAAGTACAAACAAGGTTCGCGCAGAATAAGCTTTCATCAAGACACTAGAGCGCGATGATCTTAAAAGCCCTATTACTTTTTTTGGTATTACAAAATCCACAACATGATGATAACATAAAATATAGACCAATGACGGATTTACATTTTATTTACTAAATTTAAATAAGGTCGCTATTTCCAAGAAAATTTGCTAGCAAAAGACAAAGAGTCCTTTCGAGTGGTGGGCGGGGACACGCTTAGCAAGAGTGTTTGCAGAGAGCTTTGCATCACCACAGCACAATTTAACTTTATATAATTTCACATATTATTATTTTTATTAACGTTTTCCTAATTTTGTCTTTACTCATTCATTATCATTTGAGGTTGTGAAAGATTTCCCCAGTCGTTTAGATGATATCTACATAGATATATTGCTTTACTTAACACGTTCCGGGACACTACTCCAGACACAATCGATTTTTTATTGTTTTCACGCCTGTAGGCGGGCACTGTCCCGGAACGTGTTAAACCGAGTATACTCGGCATTAAAACCGAGTTACTCGGCCGAGTACGAGTATCAAAAATCCTGCCGAGTAGGCCGAGTACCGAGTATTAACCGAGTACTCGGCCCATCTCTAGTATCTACCATTTTATGGACAATTTAGCATGCTATTGTACTTTGATATGATGTTATTGGCTATTGTTATGGAAGATTCTGCGGCGGTTTCTAGCAAACGCGTTCCGTGTGTACGTGAGAAGACACCGATTCCTTATCTGAGATAAAGTTCGGTCACTGTTTATATTACGTATTTATCAGACGCATTTATCTCATATGCGGTTTACTTTCACCGATAGATATAAACTATTATATTTTGAATGTGATTCAGTTATTTCATCAGTTGGCAAAGCAAATCGTTCTTCCTAAATTAGATTCCTAGATTTTATTATCTACAAAGTAAGAAAGACTAATCATCAGCTATACTTTTACTGTCTAAGTCAGTTCTAAAATATTTGTGGAGTTATGTAAAACCAATTATTTCTTAATATCTGAAAATGATGAAAGTTAAGCAAACTATACACAGCTCCCGTCACAACAGTGCAGTTGGCACGCAAGATTTGGATTACTTATTTCGTTTATCATTTGTTTGTTTCATTCTAGATAGAATTTCTGAGTCTAGATTTAATAATAATAAAATATTTATTCAAGTAACTAGCCATTTGATATTTACCATCAGTGAGTGGTTATAACTACGTATAGAGAAAGAAGCTACTCCAAGCAAAAATAGTGTCGCAAATACGACGACGTATTCTTTGAAAATTGAACTTCGAATATTAAACCGTTTGTTTAAGTTGATGAAATAATGAAAAGTGGCGTCAATTCATGTGGCGCGAGATTTTTCGTGGTGTCAGATCCATACGCTAATAAATTTATAGCAGTTGAATGGTGACTATAAATTAACTTAAACTACTAAGTATTGTCAATAATTTGCTTTGTTCGTCAAATTTTCTTTGTATTTATTTCTTGATGTTCTCCATTATATTTAACAGGATGCCACGTAATAGTGGGTGGCAGACAGTAGTAGTTGCAATAAAATAGTCTTAAGATAAGGTTTTTCTGTCGTGTGTTGAATAGTTTTATGCACGACAATGGGGTGACGTAAAACAATTAGCATTTCGATGTTTTATAGTGACGAGATCACCTTCATTTGTTACATTTCTAAGGTACATTGTTTTCTACATTCACTGTGATATGCTATGCTGCTAGTGAATACAAGCAAGCACTGCATATTAACAATACAAGCCGTTTCAATCAATTGTTCAGAATTGAAACGTTCCTGTCCACCATACAGCTTTCTATAATAGTAAAAAACATGTATAAACCGTTGTATATGTTAAACTGAGAATGGTATGATTTGTTCTATTCTTTAATACATATGATTTGATGTCAGATGTAAATTGATTTAAGGTGAGAATTGTCAGAAAATACCTTTCACACGATTTGACGCTGAGTATTCAATCATCTGGAAATATCCTTATACTATGCTAATGTTAATAAACGACTCCTAAATATTGATTTTTATCGTAATTACGTACGCATTTTCTTTTACAAACCAGTATGATATTACCGTAAACGATCCTAGAATGATGTTGATATTCGTATAAAAATTATCAATTATGGTAAAATATTCAAAGTTATGCATCTACATATTTCTGTGCTCGAAGACGTTAGCAGATCGGTTCTAACATGACTTGTCATTTGTATTAATTTGCGCTTTGCTTGTGATCAATTTTCATATACATACCTACCTAAATTGACCACAGATATGTGCGCATACATAAGATGATTTATTTATAATATGTTTGTTAACGTGCTATTTTCCTGCCACATCTCATATAGTCTAAAACAAAATGTCATTTTACAATATTAGTAACAAACAATTGGTAAAATCTAAAATGTTACCTATAATATAGGGCGCCATTTTGAAATCCTACCAAAAAGTTTAGGTTTCTTCGCAGTCTGATAAAATGTAAACGTAATTAAAGGTAGGTAGCATAATGCTTCAAGTAATTTAGTCGGATCTTATAAGCTGAAGCCATTACATTTTAATTTACTAACATAAGTTGATGAATGTTTGATCTTGACCTTGCCGTGATGTGACACGAATTACTTGTTAGTGGGCCACGCCACTGGAAGGCTTCTAATCAATACGCAATAAATCTCTATATCACCGCTACCAGAAGCATACTTATTCAATGTGATGGTACAGTTTACCATAGAATGAATTTGAAATGAAATGTTCGGTGTTATCTACAAAATATGTCAAGTTTACGAGTACAGGCTAGTTCGTGTCCATTAAAATGATAACACTTTAAATGCAACACGATTTCGGGCAGTATTTTAGTTTCTATTGGCATGCCACGATTATTTAATTAAAATAGAGTATCCTAACGTATCATCTGACTAAATATTGTTTTCTTCTATAAGTTATATATCATAAATGTTCCATTTTCGAGCCAATTACTCGAGGATAGGACTGGGAATTAAACAAATTTTAGACTAGCGTTCTAATTAAATCAATTTATGACAGCTATTTTATAACCTCTCTAATGAATCTAAAGAAAGAATATGTATTCATTCTACGGCTAATATCGGATATTTATATAATATCTGGCATAATGAAGCTTAATAATATAATATAACTATAATGAAGCTTGTTTATAAATAGGATGTATTACATATTAGGTAACAGTGGGCAACGTCTATTATCTAATTGTATCATCCACCTTCGTTCGACATGGTGCTGTGCTGGCTTACGTAACTTGATACGCGATATAAGGCTTTGTTCACACGGACTCTGAGTGCATTGAACGCACCGCAAATGTCAAATTAAAACCTTTACGAGCTGGATTAAAAATAAAGTACTCCTATATATGTGTACGAGAAGATATGTAGACAATCACTGCTAATCCTTATTAGTGCCATATTTGGAAGTTCGGTCTTAGGGAAAAGTCAAACTGTTTGATTGGTTAAGAACTTGCAAACATAGTAAAACACATAATAAAACTCAAAAGTACCTAGTAATACCTTCCGACCGATTTCGGTCATGGCGACCACTTCGACTCCTAATCAAGTCGGCGCTGATGCGCACGAAGATGGCTTATGAAGTACCTATGCCTATGCCTTATAGGCATGTGAATGAGTAAGGTTTAAATACCTAGTTAGTGAATTCGTAGATACCTGTGTGTGTAATATAACTGAGAACCCATATTTTGTGTAGGTCATCATCATCATCTAATTTAAGAGCCAAGCTCTTGTCAGTGGAGTTTTTTCCATTCTTTACCACCATTTACAATAGACTAGTGGAACAGGTTAAAAACTTTAAATACCTAGGCAGCCTAATTACCGACGACTCCATATGTTCACCAGACATAAAAGCGAGGATTGCGATGGCAAGGCAAGCTTTTAACTTAAAAAAGGACTTACTTAATAAAGGCCAGAATATCCAGCAATGATCGCAAAAAAACTTGTGAAAGTGTACATTTGGAGTATAGCACTCTATGGGTGTGAAACGTGGACCATGACCAAGAAAGATAGGGAGAGACTGAAAGCGTTTGAGATGTGGTGCTGGAGGAGGATGGAGAGATTTTGCTGGACAGAGAAAAAAAACTAATGAAGAAGTCTTGAACTTGGTAAAGAAATAGATAAAACTAATAGAAACAATTTCGTGTAGGTACAAGGGGAATTTTTGGCCGTTTTCATTAAACGTGTTCTCATATCTATATTGATTTAACATTTGTAATGAGGGATACGCTTACATATACAATCGTGTTTAGTGAGATATCATATCAACAAACTACCCCTACGACTAACAACAATTTTTGCATAAACTCCCGTTTATATTTCTACTGATTTTCGTTCGTAAATCTATTAATATGAACGAAAATCATTAGCTATATTGATTCGAATGATTCAACAACAGAACTCGTACTAGGATATCAGGATATTATAGATGCCACATAAGAAACATTTTTCCATTTCAATAACGTTAATTCCACATCTCTTTCCAGGTCAGATACCGCGAGAGAATAACGATCCTGCGCGGCAACCACGAGTCCCGCCAGATCACTCAGGTGTACGGCTTCTACGACGAGTGCCTGCGCAAATACGGCAACGCGTCCGTGTGGAAGCACTTCACCGACCTGTTCGACTTCCTGCCGCTGACGGCGCTGGTCGACGGTCAGATATTCTGCCTGCACGGCGGGCTCAGCCCCTCCATCGACACGCTGGACCACATCCGCGCGCTGGACCGCCTGCAGGAGGTGCCGCATGAGGGGCCCATGTGCGATCTGCTCTGGAGCGACCCCGATGACAGGTGAGATTCGATTGCTTACGAGTGGCTTCATTTCAAGGGTCAGATCTGACGGAGGCGTATTCACTTGTCAAAGCTAACTTTGCTAATGCAACGATCCGAAGCATTTTCAGTACGCATTCCTTATTACGAAATGCCTCGCAAAACGATAAGCGTATTGACGGATTTCGTAGTAGGCCTACTACTTGATTCCGTTGTAGATGCTACGGTTAGTTCCACCTAAATCATCTGGTAAACATCATAAATAATCTGCCTAGAGATCCTATCATGATCCTATCATGATCCTATCTGCATGAATATCTGCCTAGAGATCCTATCATTCACTCAAACATGAAGGTCCACAGGCTTAAAATCGTTATTTTTGAAAATCATCTTGTTTGAAATTATTATCACCAAGTATTTCATAGTATGACTCACGACCGTTCTTATAATACCTATACATTACTGTTTTTGTTTATAAAAAAACTGTCTTACTTATGAAAGGCAACATAATAGAAAAGTACCTTTGGAACTGTTTGCTAACTTTAATGATTCTCACGCTTGCCGCTTAAAATAGTATGTCGGTTATCAAGGCCATCCTTAAGAGTTAAGTATAGGTTTGAAGTAATTATAGCAGCGATAATTATGACGACGAACGTTTTGTTTTGTCTTGGGCATGTGTTATCTATCACAAATAGAGCGAACCCGCTGACGGTTGATTAATATAGATTTTTGATTGTGACATTTTGAGATAAATTAGATAGTAAGTACGTGATAAATGTCTTATATTCTTGCCAGCCTATGGTGTTCATTATTAAAAAACACGTGCCTTCTGAAACTTACTGAAATAAACCATTTTTTCGTGTGCAAAAAGAGAGTGAAACGCCAATTTCATCTTATCTGTAGTCATCATATTGACAGTTTAGATTTGATTGCGCAGTTAATATTTTTAGATAAAGTAAACAAAGAGTGCATGCGCACTTTGTAAACTTATTTGTGTAATTATTCGAACTCTTTTGGTTCTAATAAAAGATTATACCGACGTTTATCAGTTCATTTTCGTTCCACAAAGTTGAACTTGTACACTTGGAGCTCAAATCTATCACTTTAAAACAGAACAAATTTAACGTATAGTTCTCATTGTTTACAAAATAAAATGCTTAAAGCCGAATATACGACCGATACTAACACAGCACCTTACGTAGTTGGCATGGAATCTTGGGACTTCTAAGGACGCAAAAAATGCGTATAGTCTCTGCGTGGTTACTTGTAAATTGATAATTAATAATGTACAATTAATTGTTACAGAGGCGGATGGGGCATATCCCCCCGCGGTGCCGGCTACACGTTCGGGCAGGACATCTCGGAGACGTTCAACCACAGCAACGGGCTCACGCTCGTGTCGCGCGCGCACCAGCTGGTCATGGAGGGGTACAACTGGTGCCACGACAGGAACGTCGTCACCATATTCTCCGCGCCGAACTACTGCTATAGGTGAGGCTATTTTCAACTTAAACTCATTTAGGGTCACAGCTTCATTGAGTATGACGGTAAGAAAGTCAAATTTTATCAGGCGAATGAGACTAATAATACTACAAAAATTCGTACCAATATTGATGATAATGTAATATTTTTAAAAAACTTCGATGGATAGGGCATCATAAAAGTTGATAGTCTTATTCACCTTCTATTTGGCAACACCTTTTAATACGCGGAAATGCTTTACGCATACCATACCGTGGGGACGGCAATAGAAAGAAGAAAGGAAGAAAGAAAACATTTTTTTTGGTACACATCAAATTACAAACATAATAGAAAAAAAAGTAAAATCCTATCTGAAGATGTTAACTTAAAATACAAAACAAAATAATATAATAATTAGGATGTGTAACCAAATTGGTCCCCACTCAGCTCTTTGCCATGGCAAGCCAATAGGTGATGTCTGGGAGTCCCTTGACGATTGACAGGCCACTCGTCAAGTATACCCACTGAAACCTCCGCGAATTCCCGCAAGCCACTATAAGCAGGACGATGAAGGATCGCTTATCGCATGCGCTCCGTCGAACTCCTTACTTATTCACCCCGTATCCTGCTGTTTATCAATTAAGCTTGCTGTTACGGCGACAGTTTCTTTATGGATGGTTAGAATTCTTGCTACTTTTAGCATATTTTAATAGCTGTGTTATTACCATAGAAAGACGGGTAAGTCCCTCTAAACATAGTGCATTCAGTCGAAACAGCTTCCAATACATGTTTTTTTGTACTAGTAACTACCCACTTAAAACTCCACTTGTAATAGCAAATCCTTCGATATGAAAGGTCTTATCTTTATGACGATGGACTAAACTGCTATTTCTTTGTTTCAGATGTGGCAACCAAGCTGCTATTATGGAATTGGATGATGCGCTTAAGTACTCATTGTAAGTATGCATTTATATTTTGTTATCAAGCATCCAATCTGGTTATCATGAATAACGGAGATTTAGCACTTGCAATCCTATTAAAAGAGATTAAAGTTGATAAATCAAATATAATAATGTTTCTCGTCCGCCGAAAAACTTATCTCTATCATGAATAGTGCTTCTGTTTACAACTGTATCTATAATATATATAGCTTATCTCACCTTTTTAAATGTTTACTAGAGAAATGAAACAAAAAGATGCATGTTTTTGAGAATAAAACATACTACTAAGATTCACACGGAGATCTATCTAGATATCTCGATTTATTTAGGTATTATTTTGGTATGATTAGCAGCGCAAAGTGATGACAGAGAATCGGATCAAAGAATCCCATATTCTCGATTGACACAGTCAATCTGTTCTATGGATATTGAAGTTTATGACCTAATACTCAAGGTGTAATATCCTTTACGCGTATATGAGTGGTAGTTAAAGTTATTGTTATGTTACAGCCTGCAGTTCGACCCGGCCCCGCGGCGCGGCGAGCCACATGTTACGCGGCGGACGCCCGATTACTTCATGTAGACTGCATGTGAGTATTTATATGGATACTAGCAGTTTCCCGCGGCTTTACCCGCGTAATTATCGTATAACAAACAATCATTGTTAATTATAGCTTATGTGCTATGCCAATGTAATGAAGTTGAAGTTTAATGAAAAATGAAAATGAAGTTTCATCAAAATCCATTCAGTAGTTTTATAGTGAAGGAGTAACAAATGTACATATATCCATCCTCACAAACTTTCGCGTTTATAATGGGCAAGACTTATTTGAGGTTTAGTAACACTCAATTTGAAATCAATTTTTGAGTTATTTAAAATGAATTCAGACTCATGTCATGTCCGATTTGGCGAAGTTGTTAGTTAGAATTTTCTTTTTTTAGGGTTCCGTAGCCAAATGGCAAAAAACGGAACCCTTATAGTTTCGTCAAGTCTGTCTGTCTGTCTGTCTGTCTGTCTGTCTGTCTGTCTGTCTGTCTGTCTGTCTGTCTGTCCGTCCGTATGTCACAGCCACTTTTATTCTGAAACTATAAGCGTCACATAGCTGAAACTTGGTAGGTAGGTGTATTTTATTTACCGCTTTCCGATTCAGATACAAAAAGTAAGAAAAAATAATATTTAAGGGGGGCTCACATACATGAAACTAAAACCTAAAATATTTTTTTTACTCAAACCTATGCGTGTGGGGTGTCTTTGGATAGGTCTTTTAAAATGATGTTGAGGTTTCTAAAACCATTTTTTCTAAAAGTGTAAGGTTTGAGATATAGACGCTTCCAAAGTGGTAAAATGGGCGTCCCCCCCCATCTAACTTTTGAACTAAGAAAGTGAAAATTTTGGAAAAAATATATAATGTAGATCTCAACAAAAACTTGCCACGAAAATTGGTTTAAAGGAGATCGAACCAGTAGTTTTAGAGATATTGCACATTTTTATCAACCGCAAATATAAATTTGTCTTTCATACAAACACTATGAAAAACAAAGTTATTTTTGCCGTCGCAATATATTGTGATGTTTTCGTTAAGTGAAAGTAAGTGGACCCTGAATTCAGTTAAGGGTGGCACGGAACCCTCAGTGCGCGGGTCCGACACGCACTTAACCGGTTTTTCCTGAGTAAAGGATAGAAAATAATTATCATTAACAGTGTGAAAACTAGATTGTAGATGTCAGTGGTGTTTCACTTGAAATGGACTAAATATTTGTATTTTGGATAGATTCCAGACCATTTAGTATCCTTCTCGTACCTTCTTAACAATGTCATTTATAAGATGACATGCCATTTATTATTATAAGATGGTAATCAATGTTCCTTTTGTTTCAGCCGTGGCGCATATCAAGCAGGAGACGCGCGGGGCACGCCGGGGAGGGAGGAGGGGAGAGAAGGGGGTCATATACTCGCGCCACAGCTGTCAAGTGTCAAAACTCGCGACCAGCCGCTGTCAATGTCATTGTCAAAACGTGCGCGGCTGCTGATCGCGTTAGTGACGCGTTTCATTCGATACTCGATCGCGTAGAATCAACACGCGTGACCGGTGACTGGGTTGTCCCAGTGCACTACTTTATGATTTGCGTAGCCGCGTATACGTTACTTGAAAACGAGTATCGGGTGAAACTCGGGCATTCTGAAGGTCCATTTCGGTAACTAACGGGGGAATCGTTTGGTGTGTTGGAGCTTAGCTCAAGATCTGACACGACTAAACTCGATCTCACCAAAAAGTTGTCTCGTTTTTTTGCCGAGCGCGGACGTTTTTCGGTCCCTTTAACAATAAATGTCGTATTGAAAAAAATAAGTTCTACGACGCTTTCTTTCTGTCATAGTTAATTGACACCACAAAGAAAAAACAAATTGATGCTTTAATATTCGGCCTTTACGATGTTTATTTGTAAAGGAGTCGGTAGTTTGTGGCGCGCCTCAATAGTTAGTAATTATTACATAACAGTGTAGTAGCGAGTTTGCGCGGTAGATACGAGCCCGAGACTATTCGATCAAAGTTCGAACACACCGACCGCAGTCGGCCGGGGTCGGTCGCTACTGACTCCGACCGACTTCGGTCTTCGCGCGGACGTCGGTCGACCAGGTGGTCAATTCTTCTAGTAAAATCTTTACAAAATCGCAATGGAATCGTTATTTTTGACAGTTGTACAATGGACCAAATGTCAAAAATAACCATTATATTTCGATTTTGTTGCAATTCGGAATCTGGCACCAGACCCTTTGCACGCGACCGATTCTTCGACGCGCGTAAAACGTTCGATCCGTGTTGTGTTATCGCACGTTTGTTTTACAGTTTTACGAACGCTACGAGTTTTTAAGTCGAATAACATTAATGCGTAATTGTTATCCGTGAGAGTGTGCGAGAATGATGCCTAGTCAATGTGTGTTCCCATGTTATTCAAACTGCCCGGTCTCCCCTCGGTCGTGCTGAGTGTCGGATGGTCGAGTGACGTTTGTCACGCCCTCGGGATCAGGGAGCCGGCTGTTCATTAACTTAGCATCTATAGCTTAGCCGCTCAGATAATGCTATTTTGACGTTTTCAATTTTGTTACAAAATCAAGGAATGTAAAAACATCCTTACTGACGTTTTCTGTCAAAATTGATAACGTCATATCATTGTCCGAGTTGCTAAATTGTAAGGTCTGGTCGGCTTTCTGATCTCGATTATACGTGAACGCCATCGGGCCTCATACGGGCCCTATATTATGCGGTTTCTTACCTGTATGATATTGTTATCGGGCGCGTCCATCCATTATGTTCGTATCCTGAAAACGTAAAGGCAGCGCGAGACATTGCGCGCGGTACAGTAAAGCACAAAATTAAAATCTTTGCGTTGTTCCCGTGTCTAAGAAAAACCAGAACAGAGCCAGAGCGATTAGGTTATGTTAGTGATTGTACGCTCCGATATTCAAGGCTTTTGGAATTAAGTGGCTTAGTGTCTCGCGTTGTCCTTACGCTGCCATCTCTGTGGTTTCACAAAGCTGTGCATTTTTAAATAGAGAGGAAAGTGAACACTCACGGCGGTGTCTTGTCTTTGGTAGTCGTCTATGGTTGTTGGTCGAAGCCATTGCATGTGAACGAATAACCATAGGGCGTGTTTATAGTTGAAATCGAGTTCTTGCCGCTTACACTGTTTCCGCTGTTGCCGAATTTGTTAAGGTATCCCACGCGAGTAGCATGTCGTCGAAGTACCAATGACAGGTCACTAGGCGTGTGTAATATCTGATTTTTTCGATATCGAATCAAAACTATATATCGATATTCGATATCAGATATTGAAACTATATATTTTCAAAACTATATATTGGCGTATCGATGTGTATTTCGTATCATTGAATCTAAAACGATATTTCGAAAACTATATATTGGCGTATCGATGTGTATTTCGTATCATTGAATCTAAAACGATATTTTGAAAACTATATAAAGGCGTATCGATGTGTATTTTTTTGTATCATTGTATCAAAAAAATATGTTTTTCTGAAACAGTATACAGTTATATCGTATCTTAATATGATATATCATTGTTGTTGTTTTTCTTAAATCTGTTCGGATTATGAACTTATTACTTAATTATATCGAAAACTAGCGGACTTTGTTTCGCCCCGGCCCCGTCGAACGGGATAAATATATCCTATGTCTTACTGGTTATAAGCTCCTCTCTTCACCGTTTCGCCCCACCCCAGCCCAGTCCCACCCCAGCCCCGGCCCCGTTCCACCCCAGCCCCGGCCCCGTCCCACCCCAGCCCCGGCCCCGTCCCACCCCAGCCCCGGCCCCGTTCCATCCCAGCCCCGGCCCCGTCTAAGGGGTATGAAAAACCTGTTCTTCGTATTCATATCTGTTCATCGTAGCGCAAGTGCCTAGCTAAGCTAAACCGTATTGCATCGGAAATTCGAATATTCGAATGCAACCTCTAATCGGAATACAGTTTGATATTCCTATACCTATGAATCATGAATATCGAGGCATATCGTATCACATCGATGCGGCGATATAGTGTTTTGAAAATATATAGTTTTGATGCGGGGCGATATCGGATATCACGATATTGATCCAATATACGTTTCAATATCTATATACGATTTGAATCGGCCATGCCTACAGGTCACCGGGGATTTGCGATGTCCGAATCGGAATGGAATAGTCGTTTGGTTTGATTTTGGTTCTTTGCCCATGAAAACTCGTACCATGGCGTTGAAATGCTATTCTATTGCGATTCGAATGTCGGATTCCGCATTCGTGTAAGTTCGGCGCCGCGGCCCCGCGCGGTGTAGTTATGTTGGTATGTTCATCGCAGCGTCGCCCTCATTATTGTATGTACACTATTTACGATGTATCGGACACATAGACCTCATTAAACAGCGTACATTTGCTAACAACGTAGTTTTATTTCGACCGACTGACACCTCAGGACCCACGAATGGACATACCACCATACACTCAACCCTTGGTGACTAATAGTTCACCCATTCATCGCATTATTCCTAATGGACTTTATGACCGTTTCACGACGCCGTCGTTTCGTAGAAAGGAAAGGAACTATTTATAAACTATTTGATCCGAGTTGCAGTATATTCACAATTGTCTTTTTTTATTATATTTTTTATTGAAAAACTTTTACAATTTCATTGAAATGAATTTTACGGTTTGATAGCAAATTTTTTACTTGTACCGACACTACATCATCATAACATAACACACCTCACAAACACATTTCCATTAACTGCAATGAGGACAGTGTGGTAAATAATGAGCATTTAATTTTATGACAGAATGGTCTAAGAATTACACTGATGATATTGATACTCTGATATCTAATCAGAGTATCAATATAATGATGCGACAACCAATGATGAGACAATTCTGACATAAAATGACTAACTAATAAAGTGCATTTCGAGATTAACTTTCAAAATTCTCCTTTTCTTGTGTGCCACAGTACCTGTACTACAACGGAATAAAGTGTTTCACAAGAGTGGAGCTTTAATGACTATTTTATTTTCTATTATTCAATAATTTTAGGTAATTGTCTAAATACCTAAAGATCAAGGCAGTAATAGGTTGTTATTGTTTGAAATATGTATTGAATATCCCCTTGAATTTCTTGATCACAATTTTTGATCGAAAGGCAAGTAAATTAAATCAAAACAAATTTTATATGATGATGCATATACTGATGCGTTGAAGTTGAAGAGGTGTTTTATACTGAGGGAAACATCTTAGATTATGAATAAATCTATAAGTGGCAATATTTTTGTTTTAAAATTTTCCTACTCATTTATTAGCCTAGTAATGCCTCGTTTCACTCTAAAAAGAGTTTTCTTGATAACTGACAAAAGCAATTTTATATTCCACGTAGCAAACTTATACTTATTAGAATTACGAAGTTTCTTTTGTCAGTGCCATCTAAAATATGAACGTTCTGGCTTATAGGAACGATGGGTTTTATATTTTCAAATTGCACTATAATTTGTTAAACGTGTGAACTAATCCATACTAAGACTTTACCCACCAATGACATCTGAAGCCACACGTTACGTTGATATAAGTATTAAGTATGTAAGTTTTAGGTAAAAAAATAATTATAATACTGAAAATACAAAAAAAATATGTACGATGTGGAGCTTCGTTCGTGTGAAATAAAGTGATATTGGATCTTGATGTTTTTGCATAAGGTTAGTTCGACTGCTTTCTCCTGCCGTTATTTCACCCAATCGAAGCTCGTTATATAATTTAAGGCTTTCCTGGCAAACCGCATAGACTTATCCAATCCAACATTCAACTTGTGGAGCGAGTGTTCAGTGTGAAGGTAGATGGAGCAGACTGTTGATATTGCGCCGTTTATATTTTTCAAAACTCTGAAGACGCTACATGGCAATAATAAAATGTAAACACAAAACCGTTAAATAATTTATTCTTGCAACTGTACTATGCCCGTTGGAGGATTAGAATAATAAATAAAATTAATTATAAAAAGAAAGGCTTTTCATTTATTAACACCCTACTTTATTTAAAATATAAAAATGATTTTTCACACACTAACAAGGTAGTAGTAGGTAACTATTTATTAATCTGGGTTGTTGTTAGAATAAAACAAAAATAAAATCAAGAAACAGTAAAAATTAGGGAGTCAGTTACCACATTCAAAAAAATTAAATGTGCATCGATTTACTGAATTCAATTTGATCTATTAAGTGAATAGGTACTGACAATAAATATGCACACAGTAATATTTTTTGAATTGAATTGGACTTGGTAAAAAAACCACGTTCACTACATCTATTAACCACAAAGAAGGATGCGGAAATCAGTATCACAAAATTTCATTACTTTTGAAGTTCTATGAATCCGAAATAAATATAGAAAAAAACCGGTTAAGTGCGTGTCGGACCCGCGCACTGAGGGTTCCGTGCCACCCTTAACTGAATTCAGGGTCCACTTACTTTCACTTAACGAAAACATCACAATATATTGCGACAGCAAAAATAACTTTGTTTTTCATAGTGTTTGTATGAAAGACAAAGTTATATTTGCGGTTGATAAAAATGTGCAATATCTCAAAAACTACTGGTTCGATCTCCTTCAAACCAATTTTCGTTACAAGTTTTTGTTAAGATCTACATCATATATTTTTTTCAAAATTTTCACTTTCTTAGTTCAAAAGTTAGATGGGGGGGGACGCCCATTTTACCACTTTAGAAGCGTCTATATCTCAAACCTTACACTTTTAGAAAAAATTGTTTTAGAAACCTCAACATCATTTTAAAAGACCTATCCATAGACACCCCACACGCATAGGTTTGAGTAAAAAAAAATTTTAGGTTTTAGTTTCATGTATGGGAGCCCCCCCTTAAATATTATTTTTTCTTACTTTTTGTATCTGAATCGGAAAGCGGTGAACAATATACATCTACCTACCAAGTTTCAGCTATGTGATGCTTATAGTTTCAGAATAAAGTGGCTGTGACATACGGACGGACAGACAGACAGACAGACAGACTTGACGAAACTATAAGGGTTCCGTTTTTTGCCATTCGGCTACGGAACCCTAAAAAGATGTAATATAAAAAAAATCTTTTTATAAAAATAATCGCATTTATTTCATAATACATTCTTACTACCAATCATATCATAAAATATGTTTTTTATTACTTAAATACATAAAGTTTTCTTAAAGATTTTACATAAAGCTGGTGTGAACCAAAAAAATATTTGAAAATACCTTTAGGTACTTATGTAGGCACATATTTGATTGTCGCTAACTTTAAAGTGGTTAGCATTACCGAAAGCTGTTTGAATTAGTTTTGAATTTTCAATTCATATACCACTTAACAAATTAGACGTATCCTTGTCTTTGGTATTCAAGGTATTGGTTGGTTTGGTATTGTTCGATTTCTATTGAGCTTAAATCAGACACGTTTTAAAATAAACAATGAATACCTAAGAGTTTCAAAGTAAGTACAAATTTTTAAAACCCTGTTCAAACTGGAATTACTATTTTGGTTTTTAATTTTCTTAAACTATATGCATAATCAGCATTAAATTTGTGTATTAAACAATGTAATAACGAAAGAAAATATTTCATAAATAAACGTAAATGGAATGAAACGTGCAAGATAATAATAAGACTCTACTTAATCTATCTCTTTCGTATGTACTTTCCAGCAAAACGACTATAATTAATTTGTGCATTCTTCATTAACCAAGTTAATCATACCTACAATTTATGTAAGTTTAATAATCTAGATTCTAGATTATTAAACTTACATAAATTGTAAGCATATTCTAGAAAAAGCATATTCTAGATTCTAGAATATGCTTTTTCGTTTTCAAAATTCTGGTAGTGTTCTTGGCAGAAATAAACGCCCCATTGGTTTTCAATACATAAATGTAGCTTTCTTTTTACTAAATATTTTATAAGACTAACACATTCACAGGAAATTATTATTTGCATACAACAAATTAATGAATATGAGCTAGAGCTATCTAGCTATACTAGCTAGAGTTTCGATCATTAAAAAAACATCATGAATACTAAAATTACTATTTACTTTATTAATTAATATACCGAGCTGAGACATACTCATCTTTATAATACTCCTCAGTGTAATCAACTAAGTTTTACTTAATTGACATTAAGCTCATTATTTTTATGTGATTATCAAAATATAAGGAGAAAAAACTAAAATTTACTGAAATATTTACATGACAAAATGTTACGATTAAGTATATTTTCTAATAATCAATTTATGCTTTTTGCTATGTCATGATATTATATAAAAATAACAAGTTTTAAGAAGTTTAGTTAAAGCATTGTCAGCATATAAAATATAATAAATCAATAACCAATTAACTTCCTTAAGGAATCAAGGATTTGATCCAGTCAATTAGTTTGAATTGCAACTAACGAAAATTTTCATTATACTTGTATTCTAAATACTATGAAGTACTAATAATATTCAACTAACTAATATACTTGTAATAAGAGTCAGGTAATGAGTACATTGTGCATCGTCTTAATTAGAATAATAAATAATACTAAGGTAATTTTATTTTAATAATTCTGTTCTCAGAGACATGCTTTTAAGCTACGGATTTCCGTTGAGTTTGAGTCCTATGACGCCATCGTCAATGTTATCTACTAACTACATTAAAATGATAAATAAATTTAAGCGTTATTCTTTGCTTGTCGAATATTGTAAACAATACTGTCATTCCTCTTTCACAAAATGACTCATTTTAAAGTTAGATAAATACAAAACTCACTACCTACATAGGTAAATCATCGTTCAACACTAAAATCCATTTATATCAAATAGTTAAGTAATTAATTTAATTCAGTGATATCATTTTTAAAGTTACAAAAATATTGTTTACAATATTCGACTAGCCAAGAAAAACAGACTTTACACAACGCATTCAATTTGTTTTGTTTTATGAACATCAACGCATAAAAGAAACAATTAACCTATAATTAGTTGCGATGTCCGTTTATAAGATGGCATTAAGTTAAGTAGTGCACATTCAATACTTATCATTGATCTTGATTCAACTAATATCAATTGCTTAAATGACAACTTTTCTAGCTATAATTTACTTAAATTGCATAATGATCTATCCTCTGACAACAGTTTGTGTTGGCCTATACATTTACAGTTCGACAAGGATCTTTTGGCCGACGGCGAAAATCAGAACTAAAGCTGACATTTTGTTTATTACGGTTGACGATGAAGTGTAGCTAAATCTCCCCGGTCTTACTAACATTTCCTATTTTTTTTATTTCTCTTTTTCTATGAAATATTATGATTGTTTTTGAATCCCATAAAGCTAAACTCGCTAAATAAAGTTATCATTTTTAATGGTGTTATTGTTTATACAGTTATTTTGCGTTTAGAATCGATGGAACATACACAATACAAACATACATTCTTATACTGCTTTAAATTAGTACCCTTCTCTTTGACTTTGCCATGATTGGGTAAAAAAAAATATAACAGCTTCCTAAACTCCCTGAGTCAAGGGAGACTATTTGCACCTGATTGAATGCTAGCGCCCCCAGTCAATGTCATCTATCGGCCAGAAGATCCTTGTCGCACTGTGATGCACATAATTTGTCATTTGATCGTTCCAATGTGCAAACAACTGCTTATCTGTCATTTACCTCTTCAGTACGAGTATTGTACACATTGTGGTCCTGTTGGTTCTACGCGACTTTCATGCCCGTGTCGAGTTGTAGCAGTTGCTTCATCAGTTCGTATGTGCTGAACGAAGTCGCGACCATGGGTACTGCTCGAAGGTAGTTGATGCTCATGCCCCGGTACAGCCCTCTCACTATTCCGTTCTCGCGGTAGATCAGAGTGAGTGTTTTCACCATGCCCGTGCTGTAAATGTTTGGGAGAATTTCTGCCTTATTATGGTAGAGTATTTCTTGATGATATGATGATGGATTGAGGTAAAGTAAAAACTGATGTTATAATGTTAATGGCGTTTAGAAACTATACATAGCAGTGTTATTAAAGCGTGTAAAATTATAACAAAAAAATATATACAGGAAAGGTTTCAGCCTTCAGCCTTGCTCTATTAGCCTTTTTCACGAAAGTTACCTCTAAAATGTTATAAAATTAATGGAATAAATATGATAAATTATTGCATAATTATTAATAATTAAAGAAATATACAATGTATAACAAACCTTCTGCGATGTTGCCAACACCAGGTGCAAAACATGCAAATCAGAAATTGTACATTAGTGCTACTATATACCTAGAGAAAAGTTTTTGTTACACGTGTATAAATAAATATAATATGGATATTATTTATTTAAGAGTAAGTTTTAACTGTTGAAAATATGTAAGTGATTAGGAGTTAATATTTATTTACACATCTTTAAATCAATCTAAGCCTTGTATAGTTGGAATTTAAAGTAAAATATAGATAAATTAAGGCAGTGTTATAAGGTCGGAAAAAATCGAATCGACGAGGCGCCAAATAGTTTGTTAAAAAGCAAGAAACCCCTGTCTCATCTTCTCTAAAAGTACAAAAGATTGATACATCACCGACTTCCAAATGCCTCCAAAGTTGGGATCTTAAGCAGAAAGAAAGTGCCTCTGTCTCCTAACCAGCCTTCAAAATTAAACTTTCAGTTAGAAAGAAAGATAGATCTCACTACCGCCTCCCACAATGCCACTAAAGTTAGGATCTGCATCAGAACCAGTAGCAACGACCACTCACCCAAACTTCTCTGTGTGCGGATTCATGCAAGCGAGTTGCATGCGCCTGCGCGTGACGTCCAGCGGGTATGAGACGGATTGCGCTACTGCACCCGCCAGCCCGCCGCATACCAACTTGCCGGGGACCGTGAGGACTAGGCCGCCTGGAAATTAGATGTGGAAATGGTTAATATCTTTTCTTATTTCTCCATGTCTAAATACGTATGAGGGGTTGGGGATATATCATAGTCAATTTTATTTGTCACCATTATATTTTTTTAAAGTAAATTTACTGACAGTAGATTATACCAAGTCATTTTTTTAGTACAACACACTGGGTATTTCTTGATATTTTAAAAATAATTAAAGTAGAGCCACTTTCGTGACGAGTCTAAATTTTTGAATGACGGCCGGCTCGCAACTGACGCGCGAGTCACCCCCCACACCTTCCTCAATCAAAAAAAGAGTGGGGCGCGCCTTCGTGGATGGCACTATCTATATCCTCGACCGTAGATAGGATTTCATACTGCCAAAAGTTTTATAGAGACAAAACAACTAACGGTAGATAACCATTTTCATCTCTAGTAGGGCTAAACCATAGATATAATGGATATAGGGAACGACCGTTAGTGAACGCTTCATACTACAAGCGCTTCATTGAGACTTCGCCTGCGGGGCGCAAAGAGAGGTCTCGACTTCGCGGTTTACCTATAGGTTGGTATGTGATGGCGGGAAGACATCGCTATGATCAATCACGTCAAATATTTCTGACATTAAAATGTCTGACTCAACACAAAGGCGTTGTCAACTGTGTTCCTATCGCACTTGCGGCAGTGTGGATGCGTTCGAGCACACAAATCGCCCGCGATTGCTACTAGTGGCCGCGTAAGTCGCTCGCATTGCGTGGACGCTCGGCCACAGGGTTTCTTTTATAATCTTAGTGGCGGCGAGTGTTGGCTGTGTTTGGTGGCCGCGCCTAATGGCCTGACTGCTCCACAAGTGGTCGCGATATAAGCCGAGACTAGTGGCTCAAAATTTGACAAAACGTATTCATACCTGTGTTCCTATCGCACTTGCGGCACAGCGTGGTGGGCAGGTACTTCATGCAGAAGAACTTGAGCGACTCGAAGCAGTAAAAGCTGAAGCCGGCGTACGGCACCATGCCCACCATCGTCGGCACGAAGCCGCGGTACAGCGCGCGCATGCCGCCCTCCTGGAAAATAATAATAAATATAAATATGCGCCAGACAACACACACAAATTGTCATGGTTGCGAAGAAAGAAATTTTCTTCCTTGTGTTACTAATACCAGACAACGAATACGACGTCTCCCAAAAATACTAAATACAAAACATCCATGAGTTAGTTACAAATATTCGTGCTCATCACATAAACATTTGCCCTTCGCGGGATTCGATCGAACCTGCGACCGCCGACATAGTAGTCAGAAGCGAATAATTACACCAAACGCGTCGTCGTAGTCGTAGATAATGGTTTATTCACTGCACAAGCTGTTTAAACCCTGCGATGTGGATGTGATAATCAATAATTTTTCGTCATTTTTCTCGCTTATCGCGACCGCCGGCGGCACATCGATCCCTGAGCGTTACTGATTTACTGTCTCTCTACTGAACACTGGAATACATGGTCCAGTCAGTATCCTCTATGGATGCTATTGATACACGACCTAGTGTCTTTATAATAAGGTTGACACTGTGACGTCACTCACCGTCCTAAACTAGAGGCAGCATGGGCAATGTTACGGCCATGACGCTTAACTTGCTTCTGTGCTTGCATTTGACAAGCCTGTGACTGCAACACCCTAGTGTCTCTAAAATAAAGGTTCACACTGTGACGTCATTCACAAGGTACAGTATTTTATGGCGTGACGTCACTCACCGTCTTAAACATGGTCGAGGCAGCATGCGCGATGCCAGTGTACTTGTGTTCCCCCGTCACTTGGAACGCCAGCCGTGCCCTGATGGTGTCCAGAGGGTACGTGAGCGTTACGGCCGTGACGCCCGCCGCCGCGCCCGCTACGAATTTGTCTCCGTGTTGTATCAGAGGTATGTGGAGACCGCTTAGGTACTGTAAAGAAGAAATACATTATTTTATAATATTCTTTGTATTGAAATCTATGACACTGTTCCCACTAGACCGTTCCGTTACCGACCAACATCGTCGCGTGTTAGCACCGGCAAAATACGCACTCGCTCGCTCTCGCTCCATATAACGGTGAGACAGACGCTTTGATCTTTTTACGTGTTTGATACGCTCCTAGCACGGTTATGGTATTATTCGGTGTAGTGTGCCCAGAACTTTAGGCGTATGTCTGCTAATATCATTAATTATAGTGGAATGAAGTTTAAATAAATGAGATAGAGATACATTCACAATCTAACAACAGCTAACACATGACTTTACTAGTTTGATCTGGGTTTTATGGACTAAGAAACCAGGCGGAAGATATCAAAACCAGAAACAACTGGAAGCTGTAGTATAATAGTATATTAATGAATAGTACCTACATTGGGAAGAAGGTCTAAGCTTATAGGACGGCGAATACGGGTAAATGAGAAACTTGGTAAAATCTAAGATCTTCTAAGAAGTTGTGTGGTGTTACAAGTCGACCTTCAAATGTATGTACTATGTATGCTCATTTGCATTATGGGGCACATAGTTTGTGGTGTAGTATTATTATTATTTTGTTTACTATTACTTAGTATAAAATATATAAATACGACCACAAAACACCGGACTTCTGATTGAACAAGACAACAATGTGCAAAATATATGCACAAAATGTTACAGAATAATTATGTTTACGACTGAACAGGTTCTGATTTCATAGGTAAAGTCAATTTTAACTTATTGAAACTGTATACAGTCTGACTATTCTAAGTCATAAAGCTACATAGGATAATATGGTGTCACGATTGGCGACACACAAACGTCGCACAGTGGTCAATTTCCGAAAGTTAGGGGTACAAAATTATATTATGTAAAATACCTTTCTGAAACGTAATATTCTTTTGTTTTATTTACAATTAAGCTATGTAAAAGCAAATGTGAAAGTCACTCCTCAAATAGTATGGCTTCAGGTTTTTTAAATAAATTTAGAACTTCTGATGGAACGGCGTTGTTCTAATTAACGGATATTGATCTCATATTAGACATACTGGAATCTGATGATACAAGGAGTATGTTAATGAGATCTTTACTAATTGCCGATTCTATCAATATTCCATACTAATGACGTGTTCATTTCATTTCTATAAATAAATGTAAAGCTTCGCGAGGAGAATAGGAAATGTCTTCTTGCGGATTTTTTGTCACAGCATTAGCTTCATCTGGCGACATAGAGATATCAAGTAAAAGTGAAGCTGCGTTTCTGTGTCCTTCAGAGTGTAATTTCATCGAAGCGGCTAAGCATAACTCTTCTTTACTCTTTGATTGCACCTCGATATTCAATTTCCTGCGTTTTATTTTAAATCATTGAAGCTTTTTCGCGGACGTCCCGGTCGTGCAGATGAAGCTGTTGAGCAAGAAGATGTACTTCCACTTGATATAATTATTTTATTAAGCCATACATTGTTTTTACTTCAAAACCTTTTACTGTTTCGATCAGATTTAAGCCACAACATTTTTTGCTTTTTGAACACTATTTTGGTTATCTTTGTTCAATTCTGACACTCCAATAGAGTCTATTATATAGTCAAACAATGAATCTTTACTATTCTGTGTCATCGGCTTTAGCGGAGGATCTTTTAACAGTAATTCAAATAGTTCTTTGTTTTTGATAGCAGTACCATTGCCTGAAAAAACAGTCAAAATCTAATAAATCCGCAAATTTCCGCAAACAAAACATATTTAACTAAATCGGTAACACTCCAACGTATACCAAAAAAACAATAAAATTTATTTCTAATCATTTCCTAAAACCTTATGTTCTTTTGTATCTATTCTTCTTCTTAGCGTGTCGATGGAAACCCATATGGAGGAATTATAATGGAGAAATTACAACGTAGCAGCCCAGAATTCAGCCACTTGTATTGCGGATCGACTGCATTTCATTAAATCCGCTGGCGTGCAGGTGTTGGGGCACGCCGGGCACGATGTTAAGTGTGCCATAGTTTGCACTACACCGCAAACACAGTCCACATCGGAGCTTGCCAAAAATCCCCACCTGGCCATGTTTTGTATCTATAAAATATGCCTACAAACAGTAGTCGGGTTTCTTATTTATTTGTGACATAATAATCTGCTAAAATTTAAACTATTTATATGAAAATAGAATGTACGGACCTTAGTTATAAACACCATTTTTTTCTCCACTCACTATCGGATAGGTATTCAGTAAATAACAAAAGAAGAAACTTAGAAATTCGTGTACAACAAAATATTAGCACTGCAAGTCGCTGATAAATCACTTTAAAATAACAAATCTTATAAACCGATAACAGTACAGTAATGATATTTCTTAAAAATGTGAATGACTTACCCTCAAGTAAAAATATGATATTTATAGGATTTTAAACTTTCGCGTTGCATTGCAATAACTATTAGACATGACGGGTCTAAACGCGAATAAAAACTTATGAGTTGCTATTACTCACTGCTCGACGTTTCGGCGGTATTGCAACTGCCGTGGTCACGAGTCAACTGGTGGATTGCGACATCGCCTGCGCGAGCGGCCCGAAGTTTCTTCTGCCACCCTCACAACACTAGATAAATTGTCAGTATAGCGGCTTGAAGATTCTTCCGCCACCCTCACTACACTCGATAAATTATTGTCAGTACAGTCACCTCGACAAACAACACTCACGGTATCGCGGTTTGGTTTTGACGGCTTTACACGCGGTTTACACTTATTAATCACTGGATTCCATAATGGTGATAACTTATATCCATCATCCCGGTTGAAATTTCTGTATTTTCGAATTTCAACCGCTTCACGTATTATCCTAGTATAATAATGACGATCGGTGGAGAGGATTTTAGAATTATGTAACTCCATCCAGTGGTTAACTCCTTCCTCTATGATGTGCTCCGCCACCGCTGATTTATTAACCTGAAGATTTTTGACAGCTGTGATATGTTCTTTTACTCTTTCAGCTATTGACCGCTTAGTTTGCCCGATGTAAGAACTGCCACAACTGCAATCAATCTTGTAGACGCCTGGTGTTTGGAAGGGCACAATATCCTTAGGAGTTCGCAGAAATCTTGACACTTTGGATAACGGAGTATATACAGTTTTAATTGAGAAGTTTCTGAGAACTGTTCCAACTTTATCCGTTACACCTTTGATATACGGCAAGAACGTTGCTTGACGACTAACTTCAGGACATTTTACCCTTTCCTTTCTTCGTCTTCCTTGTCTCGGTACAGCGTATCCGTTATGACTGAGTACCTCCTGAACATGTGTCAGCTCCGACTGCAGGTGCTCAGGGTCACATAGTCTATGCGCTCTGTTGATGAGTGAAGTCCTAACAGATTGCAGCTGCCGAGGATGATGATGAGAAGTGGCGTGCAGATACCGATCTGTGTGTGTAGGTTTTCTATAGACAGAGTGAGCCAATTTGCCATCAGGTTTTACCATTACTTGCACATCAAGGAAAGCCAAGGATCTATTCTTTTCAATTTCGAAAGTAAACTTTGTTTTCTCATGTATGGAATTCAAATGTTGCAAATATTGTTCTACTTCTTGCTGACCTCCGTTGATAACACAAAAAATGTCATCGACGTACCTCTTCCAGAGTTTCACAGTAAAAGGTCCACTAGCTAGTGCTGTCTCTTCAAAATGCTCCATCCAGATGTTGGCAATCACAGGAGCTATAGGACTACCCATGGCAACACCATCAATCTGGAGGTAATACTGGTCTCTAAATAAAAGGTAATTACCGTCTAAGCAGTTTTCAATAAGATCAATATATTCCTTCGGGAGCTCATGATCACAGAGTTTATCTTTGATGACTTCAAGGCAATCCTTTAAGGGAACGTTCGTGAATAGCGACTCAACATCGAAACTTACCAATATGTCACCTGGTTCCAGAGTTATCCCCTTTATGATGTTTATAAAATGATAAGAGTCCTTCACGTACGACGGTGTGTTCCCAACTAGCGGTTGCAGCACTCTAGCAACATGCTTCGCCAAGTCATAAGTAGGAGAGTCAATTTGACTTACTATTGGCCTCAATGGAATATTGCCTTTGTGTATCTTCGGCAAACCGTAAAGTTTGGGTGGCTGCACAGCTTTAGGCTTGTAAAGAAAATTGTATTCGTCCTCAGTGAAAATATCCCTGTGCTGCTGAATTAAGGCACGGATGCGTCGAGTGACTCTGGCTGTGGGATTATATGACACCAGTTTATAGACTGCTGTATCTGACAACAAACTCCTTATCTTACTCTCGTAGTCTTCTGTATTCATCACTACAGTGCGATGTCGCAATCCACCAGTTGACTCGTGACCACGGCAGTTGCAATACCGCCGAAACGTCGAGCAGTGAGTAATAGCAACTCATAAGTTTTTATTCGCGTTTAGACCCGTCATGTCTAATAGTTATTAAAATATGATATTTTTTTTTAATTACCTTCACATTGATAAAGTTGAATTTCCTACCGCTAAAACTTAAAAAAAATACCACTGTGCGTCGGTTTATTACAAAATAAAAGGGCATGGCCCGTGGCAATCCGAGGCATGGCAATTATGTGCACCGACGAGACACACACGTCTCGATGCGCTCGACGCGTCCCACTTATCTTCAATTTGACTTGACTCTCGAGTGAAGGATGATGTCTCAGGGCACCTTTAAATGGAAATATATTTTTCGCTAATCCTGAGAGATTTATTAAAGTCGAGTAATGAGATCCAAGTTGTCTAAGTTGACGAGACATTTGATAGCTTGCTATTTTAAATAAATATGCGCCAGACAACACACCAATTGTCTGATTTCGTGGTAAGGAATTTTCTTCCTTGTGTTACGATTATGACGGGGGCGTCTCCCATAAATACTTAAAATTCATATAACATCCATGACAAAGGTACAAATGTTCGTGCTCATCACACAAACATTTGCGATTCGAACCCGCGAGGGCCGGCCAGGAGCGCTAACCAATACACCAAACGCGTCGTCATTTATTTTGTAATTTATTAGTAAGCTTCCTTTCCAAATTTTACATTAAGTTACCTAACATCCATATTCTGAAAACAATGACAGATTTCGTCAAAGAGTGTGTTTACTCACATGAAATATTGGGACCGAGTAAGTTTGGGTTTTGTGTAGCCAATTGTAAAAAGTATATGTTCATGTATTTTATCAACTTTAAACGTGTACAGTTTGGAAAATCTACAAATCAGTAGTTAAATAAAAGATCTAACAATGGATCGAAATTAAGACTACATTTTTAGAGTCACTGAAGCATTTTTTCATGCTAGCCGTAGCTATTAGTTCCGATAAGATCACGTCGTTTATATGCTTGATGCACACAGTTACTAACTACTTAATATGGTAAATAGTAGGATTATTATACCTCCATTATGGGGAATAGAGGCTCAGTAAACAGATACAAGGAGCAACAAACAAATAAGCACCTCGACTTGCATTCAATAAACCTCCTAGTGACAGCAGAAAATACAAAAACAAAGAATTGATCAAACGGAAACAATGTGTTCTTTTCTTTGCAGGATATGTTCATGTTACAATGTTTATTTAGGTAAGTGAGTTCTAAGGAAACATGTATATAGTGCGTAACCTACCATGTATTTCTTTGTCAATTCAATAGATTTTAGATATAAAAAAATATATAAATATGCACTAGACAACACATTTGTCTTGGTTTCGAACTAAGGAATTTCCTTTCCTGTGCTTCGAATATTAGGCAACGATTATGACGGGAGCGTCTCCCATGAATACTTAAATACATATTATAACATTTATGACTTAGGTACAAATGTTCGTGCTTAACACATAAACATTTAAACGTCTAACGTCTGCCCCTGTAAATTCTACGACTGCGAAATAATGTACGTAAATGTCTCTTTTTCTTTGTAACGACTCCCAAGGTAATTAATTAGACAAGATGGGAAGAAGGTGCTTTCTTCTCTGTTTAGATTCACACAAATAACCTTACAATTTACTCAAATTGCTATCCGTGCATAGGAATGGTTATCAAGCCATTAAAATTAAGTCGTGTAGGTTACGATCGGTTACTCAAACAGCGTTCGATGTTGTCCGAGCTAATCGTGTCGGGTAACGGTCGTGGCCATACACCGCGACGAACATATATTAGCTTTTTTAGTAAACCATTGGAAAACACCTATGATTCTATTCTGAACCGATCGCATGGAAACTTCGGGCGCTGCCATGCCAATTAATAAACTTTATTTAATTTATCATTATTGTACTATAATTATTGTACCTATCAGCAAAAAAAACTTCGTAAGTTATCAATAATGAGGGAGGGCAAACTAGTTAGATTGTTAAAACAAAGTTTCAAGCTATGGAGTATCACATCACATAGATAAGCCTACCATCACAACGTATATCATATATTCATAAAATTCATAAATATCTTTTATTCATAAAAACATTAGTAAATTCCTCTGTCAATTACCTACATACTTTGCACATTTTCAGTAAACGATGGATAGGCCGCGACGGCGGTCGCGTAAACAAAAGAATGATAAATACTCGTACATCCAAGAGGGTTCAATAATCTTCAATCAAACGGTGAACCAATATAAAAAACCTCTGCAAAAAGTTAACTTATTTTGAGCTTCATTCAGCTGTAAACAATTAAATACTGCCACACCTCCCAGTTGGCACGGAAAGTGCTGTTCTATGACGTCACGCTGTCGTCAGATCGGAGTAAAATTAGTGCTACTTCTCAAGGCTACTGAAATGAGGCGAAACCGGAAAAGTACGTGTGTTAATGTCACATTTAAATTTACGAAAAGGCCCACCTTTGGCCTGTTGATAGCCATGTCACATAAATTTCGTATTTTAATTTGTAAGCTACGTATTTAAGCACGCACAAGTGCCATTCTTGTGTTTATAATAGGCTAGGCCAGGTGGACTTTAGTCTGACATCGATGTTAATAAATCCATCATATCCTACCCACAAAATTCACTCAGTCCAGGATTAATCACTACATGGTAATTTATGTACATATATAAGGTCAAATCATTTTAAGTATAATATTTTAACAGTGGCTTTGTATACATCATAGAAACAGGACACTATCATTATTTTTTGGAAAATCGTGATTTTAATTTTTATTATTTTCTTGAACATAGACGATATCATGTTTTAAAACAGCGCTCTGTCCATTTAAAAAAAATATCTACGTCATCGGCTTCGCCTCTCTCAATTCAATGCCCAAACCTTCTTTTTCTCTAATCTTAGCCCTAATTAATGAAAAAATAAAATCTGAAAAAATATATTACCTTAGTCTCCAATTTTCTCAAAAACTAGCGGATATAAACCCAAAGTGTTTTCTACAAAAAATGATAAATAATTGTGCTGAATCGGCCTTTTAAATATTATCACTTAAAACGAGGTGACCCTAAATAATATGGCCTTTCTCCTGAGGTGTGTGTTTTTGAAACCGTGTAAAATCACAAATGAAAGAAAGAAAGAAAAACGTATGGATACGTATAAATGGAAGTTGTTATTTGTCAGTTTATGAGACATACAACTTACTCAAAATCTCTTATCAAATACCGATTTACTTTTCAAATGCGGAGTCAATAACCGCAAGGCGTATTTTTAGCTCGATAGCATGATAGTAAATAGTCCCCCTAGCCGATTTCGACTACGGTGGCCAGTCACAACGACCAACCGACTGCGCGGGACATATTATAGTGCACAAGTGTGTGCGCAAACACAGGTGCACTCTCTATTCCTTTCACTCTCATAGCCCGATGGGACAGCAATCTGACACGACCGGAGAGAGATCAGGCGCAGGACCAACGGCTTAACGTGCTTTCCGAGGCACGGGAGTGAAACACCGCCAACTTCCAAACTCCGGGCTACCCTGAGAATTTCTGAACAGAAAAACTCCGGTACATATTTTTGGTTCGACCCGGGAATTGAACCTGGGACCTCCGGCGCAGCCGTCGCTTTAAAATCCGACCCTCTCACCGCTGCGCCACCGAGGCAGTTAAATGATATATATGATAATGATGGCATGATGGTACATACATATTAATTAGGTATAATAGGTGTAACGAATGCACGAATACAGATGATAAACAAACAAAGGCAAGTGAAGAAACATAAAGTTTCAGAAAAGTGCAATTATTTAAAATTCAGCGTTTCAAATTGTAATTTAAATTCACGTAAATATGTCTGTTTATTCACGAACTTAGGGATTTCGACACAGTTTTCTAATAATCTTCCTTAATCTTATTACCATACCCAAACAGTGGCTAAGCCAATGCAGTGTTTGTGATTGGGTTACCTACTGATAACAATGTGATAAGAAGCATTAATTTTACCAAAACATAAATAGGAACGCATATAATATGGTGTCGTCTTAGTCCGAGTAAACATAATATTAGCAACATGAGCAAAACATTTTCCTACACTTTACATCCTTTCGCACTTTTATAATTATTTTCAACTACAGTTTAATAGTTATGTTGTATTGTATGTGGTACTGTTGGTACCTATACTTCGTCGCATGGACTTTGCCCACCAGACGAACTTACAAAAATCGCGGGTGTTTTTATCTATTCTAAAATAATGTCTTCTACTTTTTACACCTTTATTACAATAGTATATTCTGATGATATTATTAATAGGCATTGTAAAGCAATCATATCCGATTATTTATTACAATCGGTAGCGCGCCTTGCATCAATCAAAGTTAATGTGTTTGCGAATGCAACTCACGGATGCTCGTCAGAAACACGCGATTCGCAAGGACAATCATGAATATTTTTCATTTCCTCCTTCGGGCCAAAAAGGTTGTTTTCTCTGTGGGTTTGTGTTAATTAAATTCTTGATATGAAGAGGTTTGCTTAAAATGGAAAACGATACCAATTTTATTTGCCTACTGCTTTTAGTAACTTTTTCTGAGAAACTTACTTCATGCATTAAGCAAAGCTTCAAACTTATCAATATCAAGATAACTAGGTTAGGTATATTTTTCTATTGTGTTTCATATTATTAAGGTCAAAGAAGAT
Organism: Pyrausta aurata; assembly: GCA_963584085.1. NCBI lineage: Eukaryota > Metazoa > Arthropoda > Insecta > Lepidoptera > Crambidae > Pyrausta > Pyrausta aurata. The sequence continues at coordinate 10,383,136 of OY757269.1, forward strand.
GATGGCCGTAACAGACTTACCTATCTCTCAGTTAATACGAAAAGATAGGTAAGTAAATCATAATTTAAAGTTAGTTGACCCATGAAAACATTGTAATTTGGAGTTACGACTGAGATAGAGGTCTCAGGCGACTGACACCCACGTGTCGGTCGCCCACTGAGCTGAAAGGGGCCTGTGACGTTGCTGCAGGTGTGTCATACTCTGTCTCTTGATGGTCAAGCAAGGGCATCCCCTTTTAGGATAGGAATATGGCATCCCATATTCCCTTGCAACCGATTGGTGCTCGCAAAAGCTACGAGCCACGGCCCGAGGCGAGGTTGAGAAAGAATGCCCAGGCGTACGCATAGGGCGATAAAGCCCAGCACCTTTCATATATGGAACCGGAGCGGAGGACATCGACGGGTTTTTAGTGGGTATACCCGACCTCTATTGAATGTATCCTATGTTCTTAAAGATAAAATAAGAAACCAAAAATTGCGCACGGGATTCGAACCAGCATCTTTCTGGCTTACCGGGCCAACTGTTCTTCCAGTTGAGCTACCGTGGTCCATTGGAATAGCAGTTGGCCCGGTAAGCCAGAAAGATGCTGGTTCGAATCCCGCCCGTGCGCAATTTTTGGTTTCTTATTTCATCTTTAAGAATATAAATATGACACTGTGAGTGTTTAAAAACATTCTAAACCATTGTATCCTATGTCCTCCTGGTTCTAAGTTACCTCACCAACGTTTCGCCCCGGCCCATCCCAGCCCCAGTCCCGTCTGAGGGGAATGAATGAATGGTTCTACTAAGCTACTTCCCCACCGTAAGGCCTAAGGGGTATGAAAAATAGATGTTGAAATGGTCGACTCTCAGACATACTCAATATGCTCACAAAATTTCATGAGAATCGGTCAAGCCGTTTCGGAGGAGTATGGGAACGAACATTGTGACACGATAATTTTATATATAAAATGTTATCAGAAGGGAAACAATCGATTCCGTCTCGACCGTGGCAATACCGTCACGTTTTTACGTGTGTGTATAGCTGATGTAAGGATGTACCACTGCATTACCACTTTTTACGAAAATCGCATGCACACACGGCAAAAGGGCGTCACTTCAAGCAACAGGCGATGCAAGCTTTTTTTATCGGCAATGGTTTGTACAGACAGGCAATTCCAACAATTTATACATTAGACTAGCTTTTGCCCGCGACTTCGGCCGCGTGGAATAGTGACTAATTTCTCCCGTTTTTTTACACATTTACCACTATATCTTTGCTCCTATTGGTCGTAGCGTGATGTTATATAGCCTATAGCCTTCCTCGATAAGTGGACTATCCAACACAAAAATAATTATTCAATTCGAACCAGTATTTTCGGAGATTAGCGCGTTCAAACAAACAAACAAACAAACAAATAAACTCTTCAGCTTTATAATATTAGTATAGATAATATTTCTTGTTAAATACAATAAAAAAAAACATTATTCAATTTTCAGAGCTCCGAAAATTATGCAGTTTGAAAATAAACTAAAACATGATTCATAAAATATCAATACAAATGAAGTCATCATTACATTGATGATCACAAGTGAAAACACTTTATTGCAAATGTTCAAACATAAGTACCTACCCATCTAATTACCCACTTCATATAATCCAATAATCAATTGATACCTAATGAATGGGTTAATTTATATTACCTTATTAAAATGACTCATCAAATGGCATTATTTACTCGTATGTCCAGTTAATCAGTCAGGTATCAAACGACTGCCGGGAGTCACATAATAATGGAATTTCTATTGTGTCTCGTTCACACATACTTGACGAGTTAATATACTTTTAATACCACAGCTATAATGCTGATAAGGAGCTAATATTTTGTTTAATTTTCAACACCAAACATCTTAAATTTATAGGTGTTACAATTTAGTATCTTAAAGATATTTTCATACTTATGGCCTACCAAAAGGAGTAGTTAGTTAAAGAATGTTAGTAGTAGTATAAGTATACAATTCCTTTTATAAAAGAAAACATTGAACACATACCTTTTTATAAATTTCAAAGCTTGTGAACTGGGTGGCCGCATAGGGAAATATCCGGACCATTTGTGCACCATTTCCCTTGTACAGAGCAAGGAGGGACTCGTTCCGGACGATAGCGGACAAGCCGCCGAACACACCGTGATGTTTGTAGTGTGATGACTGAGCTTGAAGGAGGATCTTGATGCGATCCAGCGGTGCTACTGTAGTCTTAGCACACATGCCAGCAACACCTGTCATTTAAATTAAAAAGATAGTTTTAATATACTTCTCTCTCATGTATTTTGTTGAACTCTTCCTTAATCATAATATTATCTAATGAATACTAGAGAATTTAAAAATGAATTGGCGTGTTTGAGCTTTTCAGTATCAAGAAATAAATTTGATATTTTTTTGTTTTTTACGAACTGTAATTAGAAGTTTACCATTTCTTTTACTAGCAAGAATATGGAATGTGGCTTCTGAAATAAACAGATTGAATTGAATTGAATTTCCTTACCTCCAGCCAGCAAATTCTTCAGTATGAAATCAAGATCGTTCTTCTGTTCCATTTTCAAAGCCATTTTCACTTAATCAGTCTTAAAACTTCTTGATAATTTAAACACTATAATCAATATCCGCCACAGGCACAGAAAAATTCATGGTATTCTGAGCGAGTAATTTAATCAGTAAATTAGCACAGTCGTATACATTTCTTGGCGATTTGGCACGCAGCCTTTATGGGCAACTTTCACCTGCGTCGAAAACGAACAGTTCTTCCTTCCCCGGCCTCACACCGCGGCGCACCCAACCGGCCACCGCTACTCAGAGCGTCTGCCGTGGCAACATGAATGAAATTATGGCTGCATGCCAATGATTCAACGATCACCCGACAAATTCCGGTAGCGGAAAAGCCAAGAATTCAAAAGGCAAATACACAAACCGGGCGCGCAACACAACCCTACCAGCACAAACACAGATTAGAAGAGAAACTGTCACTGTCATTGTCAAAATCGGCTGGCGCTGGATGACACTGACACTGTCAATTTGACAACATTGTTTCGTTCCACGCAGTTTTGCATGTTGTACTAGCTTTCTAGCTACAAGATCTTGTCTGTCTTGCTTTGCTTGAATGATATTCCCTCTCCCTCCAGAGAGAGATAGAGACACCTTGCTATGCATGCATGCATGCAAACAAGTGCTGTGAAGAATCAAAATGGGCTAGGCACAATTTATTCCCTAGATGGCGTTGTCAGACGATTTAATCAAAGAGAATATAATCACTACGGATATAATAAATGTTTGACTGAAAGATAAACAAATCATGCGCATAATTTTTCCTAGATGGCGTTGTCTGACAATAAATTTTTGGCGCCATAGCACCGGATGTGGAAAAATCGGAAGGAAGACTTAGGAAAAGTTCTGCTATAATTGGAAAACCGCAAAAACTATAGGTCGCTACTAGAAATTAAAATAATCAAAATGTAGAATTATTCCTACATAAAAACTGAATTTTGTAGTAACCAATGTTGTGAAATAGTTGCGCAACTGAAAAGGAAAAGCGAGTCCTATTTTGTTGATCGATCCTTCAGCTTTCTTTGAAGGTCACCTTGGAGTAGCGCGAAAGCTCAAATGAGGAGGTTGACCTGCCGCCGAAAGCGCGAAGCTACGTGTTGACGCGCACGTTGGTATTCTGATGTAAAAGTAAATAAAAGTTCCAAGAAGGCATTTCAACATGATACTGCGCTGTTACGTGAGGCAGTCGTGTTTCATCTGCATTCGGGTGCAGTCAACGTTATTTATACATCGCATTTGAACGCTTTGCGTGATTTTCAGTGGGTGAAAAATTATTTGGAAAGTTTTGGAGATTGTATTTTGTTGAAAAAGATGGATGTGCCGGCAAAAGGAAATATTTTAGGAAGTAAGTGCTCACTATTTCTTTTCTTTTGTGTGAACATTTTAAGAACATTTGTGTGTTAATAAATTAATGATAATAAGAGTTTGCCAAAATCTAAAGAGGGTAGAAGAAAGTTAACAACTACAAGTTGCATGTGTTATCGCGTTGTTTGTACGTAGGCTTTTACCACTTTATAATAAATGATTAAATATATTTAAGTACAATAAATAAAAGTAACACATAGCGTCGATGCTGAAAATAGTTGGTTTAAATTTTAAAATACATGTTTCGAGGGTCAAAAAGACTGAACATAAATTCCACTTTCTAAAAATACTTTAGTATAAATCTCTGCCATCTATTTCTAGTTATTGAGACGCCTGTAAATGTTTTTTGAAAAAAAAAATATAGTCCTGAAAATGTCCTTGAAAGGTCACCGACTAGCATCTCCCGTAGCCGTTGCCCCGGTTACGGGAGCTCACAAATACGGAGTTGTGTTGAACATGCCAGATCAAAGGATTGAATACTATTCAATGGCAATAAATAAAAATTACATCATCTTGGCTCAATGGTAGGATTTGCAGGGTATCATACGATTCGGTGGGTAACAGTACAGCTTAAAGCTAAGCCAAAAGGTACCTTCTAATTTTTATAGCAAAAACAAAAAAATAATAATGATGACATGTTTTGTAAACTTTGACTTAAAACTGAGCTGAAATGATTTATGAATATAGATGACGTGTGAAGTGGGCTACAGTTTTCCTTATTATAATTTTATCTAAGTACTAGCTTTTGCCAGCGACTTCGTCCGCGTGGAATAGTGACTTCTTTCTCTCGTTTTTTACACATTTACCACTATATCTTTGCTCCTATTGGTCGTAGCGTGATGTTATATAGCCTATAGCCTTCCTCGATAACTGGACTATCCAACACAAAAAGAATTATTCAATTCGAACCAGTAGTTTCGGAGATTAGCGCGTTCAAACAAACAAACAAACAAACAAACAAACTCTTCAGCTTTATAATATTAAGTATAGATGTGCAATATTGTGTAAACTACCGTTTTGAGGGACAGTAGAGTTTACTTTTGCATTATAAATGTAGGTTAGGTACCTTGTATTTTCCGTCTTATAGCTGCTGAACGAATGTTGATGGATTTTTTAATTAAATGCAGATAAATATAGATGAAAATGATTATCTTATAAGATTTATTTCATCGGGAAAAAATCAAGGAATGTTAACCAAGGAATATTTGTACCGGGAATCCGATACAAGCATGGGCGGATTGGGCGGTGTAAAGTTTTGTTGACTCTTTAATAACTATTCGTCTTATCAGTCTTTTCAAACCTCCTTCATGCATGTCCCAGTCAAAAGACATGTTGAAAAACATTGTTTAAACATAATAAATCAAAGTAGTTACATTAATCTCGCAATCTAATTCCCACATTACCTGTTTGAGATACCAACAATAACAAGAAATAACACTCAGACTGATTCAAATATTTAGACAGCTACTAAATCTCAAATAGCTCGACATGTAAGACCCAGACTACTCTACTAGTGTTTTTTTAGGCTTCATCCCAGCGCGGTATGTCCTAGCCGTCCTGGGCTCTATCGGCATGGCGATAGTCTACGGGCTGAAGGTGAACCTCTCAGTCGCCATGGTCGGAATGTTGAACCACACGGGACTGAAGACGTCACAGCACGATGACGTCACGGAGACGCCGAGCGTGGAGGTGGAGTGTCAGGCGACGGACACTAATGGAACTGCTGTGGTAAGTTCGGATTATGTTGATCGGATGAACCTTGGTGAACCTGTCAGTCGCCATGGTCGGGATGTTGAACCACACGGGACTGAAGAAGTCACAACACGATGACGTCACGGACACGCCGAGTTTGGAGGTGGAGTGTCAGGCGACGGACACTAATGGAACTGCTGTGGTAAGTTCGGATTATGTTGATCGGATGAACCTTGGTGAACCTGTCAGTCGCCATGGTCGGGATGTTGAACCACACGGGACTGAAGAAGTCACAACACGATGACGTCACGGACACGCCGAGTTTGGAGGTGGAGTGTCAGGCGACGGACACTAATGGAACTGCTGTGGTAAGTTCGGATTATGTTGATCGGATGAACCTTGGTGAACCTGTCAGTCGCCATGGTCGGGATGTTGAACCACACGGGACTGAAGAAGTCACAACACGACGACGTCACGGACACGCCGAGTTTGGAGGTTGAGTGTCAGGCGACGGACACTAATGGAACTGCTGTGGTAAGTGTAACGGATTAGTTGATAGGGTGAACTATGGTGAACCTGTCTGTCAGTCGCCATGGTAGGATGCTCAACCACACGGACCTAAAGCTGACGTCAAATCAATGACGTCACGGAGACGTCAAGTCTGCTGGAGGTGAAATGTCAGGCGACACTCTGTTGTACGTGTGTTAAGGAATACGTGTATATAGGTAAATATTTTGAGTGTAAACTAAGTCAGAGGATAATCTTTTTTCTGCATTAAGCTACAGTTATCCTTGCTTGGTATACTCAATAATTATCGTATGTCGTATGTATGTGGCATCAACAGGAGGGTTCTCCAAACAAATTCTTGACCCATTTCACTTTGCATGCATCGCGAATTCATTACGAGTTTCACGTCTTGAAATATCTCAAATTGGGGCGCAATAAAACCCAATTCCTTTATGGATGCCAGTCAATACGTTCGTGAAAACAAATCAATTAGGAAGGAAGTTATTATTATATTTGCATCTCTTTACGTTCACATAAGGTTAAATAAAAGGACTAAATCCCGAATTAGAATGACCTTGGTTGGAGGTCCAGATCACGCGGTTAAACAATAATCTGAACCTCATTTTGGGGTTAATTCCAACAATTTAATTGCTTAAATAAAGCATTGGACATATTGGAAACGGAACAGAATATTTCGAGGCAGGATAGAATCAAAGGAATAGATACTTAAATATTGGTCAAATAAATCAATTGGCCACATACAATACAATTTAACGGGGTCAGTGGACTCTCAAAACTCGTAAGTAATTTAGTTTGAGTTGTATTGATTGATGAATTTGAATGAATCTATTAACTAAATACCATCATCGATGACGATTGGTTCAGAAAGAGAGAAAGAGAGAGGGGGAGAGACAGAGGGAATAGTAGCAGTCTCCCTCAACAAATTAGGATGCTGTTAATTTCAGTAACGTTATCACTTTTCCGTAATAATATCGAGAGCCAAACAATCTGCTTCTTCGCAGGAATTGGACGGCCCCTTCATATGGTCATCCGAAATCCAAGGAGTAGTGCTGAGCTGCTACTTCTGGGGATATTTCGTATCACAGATTCCAGGTTAGTGGCACTTTTGATGTAAGCTAGCTTAGCGCGTCCGCAGCTTCAACGCGCTGTTTGCACATTATTTTATTTGACAATCAGGGCAGGCGGCAGGAGCAACCTGCAACCTGTTTCTGGCAGGTTGCACCTTAGTCGCAACAACGACACCAACCAAGGCCATATAGGTCGCTATATCAGTTGATTGACAATAGACGACGCGATTGGTGTAGTGGTTAGCGCTCCTGAATACAATGCCAGCGGTCGCGGGTTCGAATCCCGCAAGGGGCAAACGTTTATGTGATGAGAACGAACATTATGTACCCAAGTCATGCATGGATGTTTATGTATTTAAGTATTTATGGGAGACGCCCCCGTCATAATCGTCGTCTGGTGTTCGTAACACAAGAAAGAAAATTCCTTACTGAGAATTTCGAAACCAGACAATTGTTATTGGCGCATATTTATTTATTATGTCTCGAATTTCGGTGCCTGACTGCTTTCGTCAGGCCCCAAAGACACCACATGGTCCGCGCGCAATACCTTCCAGTTGATTATCTATTGAATTTCAACTCCTTTACAAAAGCACTGGGAAATAATTTTGCTTTCATACTTGATGTTTATATTCTCAGGGGCTCGGGTAGCAGAGCTATTCTCGGCGAAGTGGGTGATGTTCTTCAGCGTGACCATCAACGTGGTGTGCACCCTGCTGACGCCTGTCATGGCGGAGGCCCACTACGCCGCTGCCGTGGTCATGAGAGTCGGGGAGGGCATCGGAGGGGTGAGTTAGTTAATTAGTTAGTTTGTCCAGGCCTCCGCTCGTTTGGGCCATTGTCCGAATGTTATGCTATTCCAACTATTCCAGGCTTTCAAAAAAGGCTAACAATCTGACATCGAAAGGGTAAGATCACCAGTTATCGTATTATTAAACTTGTCAGGGGCTCGGGTAGCAGAGCTGTCAGCGAAGTTGAAGATATTCTTCATCGAGCCCATCAATGTGGAATGATGGTCATAAGAGTCAATTCTAAAATTAATTGTGACCCTCCATGACCGTTACACAACATTGATTGTCACGCTGAAGAAGACGATAAGTGTAGTAGTAGGCATATGGCTGGGTGGACGGTGACGGAGTAACCAACTGATCGGTACTGCCGATCATAATTTGTTAATAGTTTTTAAAAGATTTGAATTTAGTTGTCCTATGGCTATATCAAACGTCAATCAATGAATATCATTAGTATGCAGCTTGGACTTGAATCTACCGGTACCCACATGTATTCGTTATTGTGTGGAATATCAATCAAGGACATAATGTGGGTTATGTTTGAAACTTGATAGGGCTTAGGTACCTACCCTAGCCCTACTTGTTGTGTTGTAGATACTTTGCGATTTATTTACGAAAGACTGTCATTCGTTATGTTGTGACGTGACCAACCCCGATCGGAAAACATGTCTCTTATTGACCACAAAGAACAACAAATGTAAAAATAAAATCTTTAAAGATCGATTGGGATCAAAATAGACTACTATAAACCCATATTTTCTTATACAGGGCGTCACCTTCCCAGCCATGCACGTGCTGCTGTCAAAATGGGCTCCGCCGGCCGAGAGGAGCGTGATGGCGGCGCTGGTATACGCGGGGACTTCGCTGGGCACCGTCATATCCATGCTCATGGCTGGCCTTCTCACTGCTAAAGTTGGTGAGTTACTTCAATATATTCGGATTGGATACTATCGAGGACACAGCCGCCTTACCAGTACGTTAAAATCCCGTCATACTTTGTTTGAAGCGGTAAGGGGGCGGTGTCTTTAAATGTATCACATTATTTGCGCCACGCCTGCTCAGAATCTGCTACTGCACAGAACCACAGAATTGACAGAACAACAAATAGGGGACCAAGGTCCAATCGTCACTTAGTTTGGGTATGTAGTTTAATCCATGCTAAATCTTCGCAGTTTACATATGTAGAGATTGGTGTTCATCCGGTTATGAAGGCTTAAACTCTCAGACACTCTCTCTTTAGACACTCTTACGCGACATTTCCACTGTGGTTTGACTCTATCGGACTGCCTGAGCTTTAAATCCCCCTTATGAATAGTTAATCATTCAATCATCTGATTACAGGTTGGGAGAGTGTGTTCTACGTGATGGGTGGCCTCTCTTGCCTCTGGTGCATTCTCTGGGTGTTCCTGGTTCAGGATTCACCGCAGCAGCAGCCGATGATTAGCAGTGAGGAGCGTGATATGATCGTCACCTCGCTGGGAGGGAAGGCCGGAGACAATGCTGAGCATAAGGTTGGTTGAAGGTAACTTTTTCAGTCAGCGGGTATGAAGTAACCATCGTAAATTGAACTTTAATGTTTTGAGGTCCAAGAACAATGGGAAATATCAGTCGCGGTCGTGTCATTGTACTCTCCAAGTGAGACCTTATGCACTTGTGGTTCAAAGTAAAGTATGTCAGATAAGTTGTGTCTGCGGACGGGATAGTTATCATTCATATCATTTTATTCGCGCGAGCACATACTGGGCGATTCTACAGTGTCTAGAAAAAGACCAGATACAACAAGGTACTTTTGGTTGAATAGAAATGAGTCGTTTATGTTACATTGTTAAGTCACATGTGGAATGTCAGTCAATGCCGCAATAAGTAATTACAAAAGCAAAATAAAAGCCATTTCTCCCAAGGGCTTGCAAACAATGCCATACGACTTTACATTTGCATTAGAGCAATGCATTGACACCAATGGAAAGGCATTTAATTAATTAATTGCTCCATCTTATCTATACTGAGCTGTTTCTGTGTGTGTGAACGATACTTTCTTGTTACGTCGCGTTGTTGTCGATATTCCATTGTTCAATAGAGACCAATGGATTGAGTGGGAAGTGTTGCTGTCAGTGAAGCATTAACGTAATGACTGATAAGAAAGAAATGCTATCGACGTTTAAACTATTTGGGATGAGGTTGGACATAAGTTACTACTTAGTACCTACTTATTATAATATTTCAAATGTTTAACACGTTTCGGGACACTACTCCAGACACAATAGATGTTTTATTGTTTTCACGCCTGTAGGGGGGGCACTGTCCCGGAACGTGTTAAGTTTGTGAGAATGGACAGATGTATTGATGTTTGTTTCTCCTTCACGGAAAAAACTACGGATAATTTATTTCATATACTGGAATAGTCCATATTATATTTATTTATTTTATTTAATAATTTATTTCAGGCAACTAATAAATACCTACAATAAATACCTTAAAGACTAACATACATACAATAACAACATCAAAAAATACCAAAATATAATAAATGACACTATTTTGCCGGCGTAGTGTTGCGCAACTTGGTTGTTGTGCAAATTATAATAGGCTATAATAATTCATAATGGCATATTAGAGATCCAATAATTAAGCGGGTAAAGCCGCGGGGAGCTGCTAGTTTCAAGAATAAGGCAGTAACAAAATGTTGTCAGATAAGCAGACTTCGAAGCAAGTTCCCTTAAAGACGAACTCTTATTTCGACAAGTTTGAACCTGAAATTGACTTGCATGCATAAAGCCATAAACTGTAGCAGGTATTATCTGATCTCAGAAACTGCCAGTGCCCTGGGCTGCCGTGCTCCGTTCTCCAGCGTTCCTGGCCATCCTGGTGTCCCATGCGTGCTCCAACTGGGGCTGGTACATGCTGCTCATCGAGCTGCCCTTCTACATGAAGCAAGTGCTCAAGTTCAACATGACTGAGGTAACTATTGAAGCTGTATACTTCTTGGTTACTTAATTTTTTCCCAGGTACCTGGCAGTATATATTCTTCTTCTATGCAATTCTTTAACAATCCGAGCCAACCTTTGAGCCAACACAACACATCTTCATTTTCTTAATCATAGGTATCTTGTTGATATATTTTCTCAATAACATACGTCTGCTACTGGTGGCCTCTGTCCATCAAACATTTTCTATCACAAATGCTTAACTTATGAGGCGTATAGATTCAGCAGCCTCAGCGTTCAAGAGTTAAGATCATAAGCACAGAATATCATAAGTTTATTATACATTTTTTGCAGAATGCCGTATCCACTGCCCTACCCTTCCTGTCTCTATGGATCTTTAGCATTGCTCTCAGTAGGACCCTGGACTGGCTGCGCGGTAAAGACATAATCACCACCACCACTGCTAGGAAGGTTGGAACTTTGTTTGGTAAGTACATTTAAATGTTCCATTCGAAAAATATTAAAAGTAATATTGCCAATAATGTATTATTATTAGACGAATACAAATGTCGAGTAAGACTAGTCGAGTCTAACTAGACACAAATTAAATGTCTAGGCTCGATCGATAGGTCTTGTTACATAGGGTGTCATACTTGTTTCTGAAGTTTATGCGAATACTACTCATTGGTTAAAACACAATTTTCGCATATTTTCGCGGAGATTTATTAATTTTACATCGCGACGTTTCAAACACTTTACAGCGTTCGTGGTCACGGGTAGCAAAGATGATATGTTATTAAAGAGTTAAAACTTTTAGAAATTAAACTAGCAACACTCATTATAATAATTAGGGTTCCGTACCTCAAAAGGAAAAAACGGAACCCTTATAGGATCACTTTGTTGTCCGTCTGTCCGTCCGTCCGTCCGTCTGTCAAGACCCTTTTTCTCAGGAACGCGTGGAGGTATGAAGCTGAAATTTATATCAATTACTCAGGTCTACTGTCCCTTGAAGCTGTGAAAAAATCAAACTTCTAAGCCAACGCAATCAAAAGATACAGCCGTTTATGCCGCAAATTTTCGACACTTGCAAGGGAATCAAAACCTACAGGGTGCTTCCCGTGAACTCAGAATCTTGAAATTTGGTACGAAGCAACGTCTTATAGCATAGATAAAGGAAAAATTACGAAAACCATAAATTTTTAGTTACATCACATAATATATATTTTTTTAATAATTTTAAACTTACTACCAATTTCCTCATAAACGCGTAGAGGTATTAAATTGAAATTCATACCAAATACTCAGGTCTATAATACCTTTAAGCTGTAACAAAATCAAACTTCTATGTCAACGCAATCAAAAGAAACAGCAATTTAAGCTGCATATTTTGAAACTCGCAAGTACTCGCAAGGGAATCAAAACCTAAAGGGTACTTCCAGTCGACCTAGAATCTTGAAATTTGGCATGAAGAAACGTTTTATAGCACACATAAAGGAAAAATTCCGAAAACCTTAAATTTTTAGTTACATTACAAAATATATATTTTTTAATAAATATAAACTTATTACTTTTTTCCTCATGAACGCGTAGAGCTATCAAGTTGAAATTCATATCAAATACTTAGACATTTAACCCGTGAAAAAAAAATCTAAGTCAACGCAAAAACGCAAAACGCAAAAGTACAACCATTGATACCGCATATTTTGAAACTCGCAACTACACGCAAGGGAATTAAAACCTAAAGACCACTTCCCGTTGACATAGAATCTCGAAATTTGGTAAGAAGCAATAGCTTACAGCACAGGTAACAGAAAAATTCCGAAAAGCTTAAAATTTTAAGTAGTTATACCACCAAAAAAACATTGTAATGTTATGAATTTCATTTTGCAATAAAAATACCATAGTTATGACTCGATTGTCGTAATGAACGAACTTTGTAAACCTTGCAGGTTTGTACTGAACCCTCGGTGCGCGAGTCCGACTCGCACTTGTTAACGTTCCTATCCATCCACGCCGAAAGAGCTAACCGTGTCTTGAGATCTTGCAGTGAGTGGTCATGGTGGAATTTTCCAACCATCTTCTCTGTTGAAATTTGCATGTTTTCTAATTTCTATAGCTTCGCGTAGCATACGAGAGACGGAACGACGTGCTTTTAAAAGTACTTTAGGCTGGCAAAAACGTATGAAGTGGTTGGGTTTGTCTAAAGGAGGGCTTTACCAAGGTTGAGAGGAAGAAAAGGAAGCCCTCCACTCGTAACCAGTGCGGCACCGCACCGACTGGACCGAACCACCTGCTTCGTCCTGCGATACCAGTGACGCTACTGTACGTGTCCCGTCTGCATTACTCTACGAAGGTCGAGGAGATTGTGGAGTACATCCGTATTAAGACCAAGTTCACACTGAGGGTCGAACGGTTGGAATCTCGTCATAATACGAATTTCAATTCGTTTGTGGTAAGGGTTCCGACCGAACAGCTGTCGACCTTCACAAAAGAAGAATTTTGGCCGAGGGGTGTCGTATATCGTCGGTTTCGTGGACGGCTACCTGACACCAAGTTGCGGAACACTACGCCGACAAAATAGTGTATTATTTGAATGTTTTTTTGTGTTTTTATTTAAATATTTATGTTAGTCTTTAAGGTATATATTGTATGGGCCTTTGTTGCCTGAAACAAATGATTAAATAAAATAAATAAATAAATAAAGGCCCATTTAAATCAGACGAGCGAATGTTCATTATATCCCCACTTCATTAAATTCTTCTACTCAAAGCATTCGTTCTGTTACACGGGGAATTTCATTCAGGTTTTTAAAAAGATTATTTTTAATTTTACACCGTTTATTTCACTGGTAAGTATTACAAATTAATTAGGAGCGTGTGTCCTGGGTGGAGGTTGGAACCGAACTGAACTATCTCGCTCGACCCAAGACTTGACACTTGCTACTCTAACGAGGGGAACATCCCTTTATGTAGGTGTCAGCCCTATCACTAACATGTCTAAGGTTCGTTGTTCTATAGAATATTCTAAGAACGCTTGCTCGATATTTTGGTGTAAAACGCTGAAATCGAGCTTCCGTTTAGGACAAAAGAACAAGAAAGAATATTCTTGTTCTAGCTCTAGTTCTTTGTTCGTTTGGCCTAAACCCACCTTATGGCATGTTCACACACTGCAGATTTTATATTTCATCTATACGTTTAACGTTAGCAAAATGTTCTATACCTTCTTGAACCTAAACATGACTGAACATTATATTTGAGCGATGAACCATATGATGGATGATAGTGGATGCATTTCAATATTCCAGCGTCAGCGGTCCCTGCAGTATGCCTCCTCGCGTTATGCTATATCGGATGCAACCGCGGCGCGGCGGTAGCCCTTATGACCATCGGCGTCACCAGCATAGGCGGAATGTTCTGCGGATTCCTGTCTAACCATATCGACATCGCTCCTAACTTCGCTGGTAAGCATGACAACTTTTGGATGTTTTTCTGACGATGTTTGCTCTTAGATAAGAGAAATATATATGATAGAATTGGTATAGATATATTATACCTATAAAATGCTTTGTCCTGAATGACTGACTGACTGACTGATGGATCAACGCACAGCCTAAACCGCTGATCGTAGAAATCTGAAACTGGGAGGGTGTGTTCTTTGTATGACGTAGGGATCCGATAAGAAAGGGTTTTTCGAAATTTTACCCCTAAGGGAGTCAAAAAGGGGTGCAAAGTTTGTATGGGACAACGTGATCCCTTGGTCCAATCTACTTCAAATTTTGCATACACATCCTTTTATAGATTTGATGGAAGATTTATTTTGTATTTTATTATAATTAATCTCCTAAGGGGGTGAAAAAGGGATGCAAAGTTATTCTGGGGGTGATTTGCTTTGAATTTGATATCAATACTCTTTAGTGCAAATGATAAAAAAATATATATCATTTTTGACAATCATTTGACATGTCTGAGACACAATGTTTTGACACATGTTTGTTATTGATGTTGCTCTCTAGAATATATTTTATTCCTTAGAATAGTTTTTTTTTTGTGTTTAAACAGGGTAAGTATCAAGCGGTCTGTGTCCAGCGTAGATTGCAGATCGTTTGTTCATATTGTCGGTGGGCATTCTACGCTGCTCCTGGTCGAAGGGTGTCCAATTTGGAACTTTTCTGCATACTTTTCGTGGGGGCCTATGTTTAGCAGTGAAAGGCTTTTGGGTGTTGATGATGATGATGGCGTAGATCCCTACATAGAATTGTCCCTTTGAATTCACGATTTGAATTCAAGAAAGTAGAGTATTCGCTATGACCATAACCAAAGCTCAAGTTCAAACTCTTAAGGTAGGTAGCGGGATAAGACTTGAGGGAATTTGCATCTCCCACAGTCTGTATGTGGCATGATGCTGATTAAGCGCACAGAGTATAGCCTGGTCTTTTTATTAGCACCCGAAATAAATGTATGATTGACGATAGGCGTCGTAAGTATTTCCATTTCGTTGTAAAATAAAACGATATTATCCCCGTGTAAGTTTGACCAGATTAAAGACCGGGCTACGTATTGTGTCTACATAAAATATAACATTATCAAACGCATTTCTACGCATATATCTAAAAACTGGATGTTTTGTTTGTTTGTTTGAACGCGTTAATCACAGGAACTATTGGTCCGGTTATAAAATATGTTACATACATTGTTAGATAGCTAATTTATCGGGGAAGGCTATAGAAATAATTTAATGCGTATCGGCTTATAAATATTTTCGCTACGATCTATGGGAACGGAGTAAAACTATAGCGCGCGTACGAAGTCGCTGGCGGGCCGCTAGTATTTAGATAAAATCGTCTTTTTCTCGCGCAAGTCATGACGGAATAAGCGGCAATGAAGGCTCAATTTGAAAATTTGACAGAGTAGACCACCATTGCTTATCCGGATCAGACAGTGATAAAAACCTTACCTAACCCGAATAAAAAAAAATATATTGAATATCACAATGTCTTATGTCACATAGGATAATGAGTGTGAGTGTTTCTTCACAGGAACCCTCATGGCCATGACAAATACTGTAGCTACCATTCCGGGGATTGTTGTACCTGTATTTGTAGGCGTCTTGACTCATGGAAACGTAAGTAAAATATATCATCTATTAAAAGTGTGTCTAACAAACAAATTATCTTTAACTGAAAGACCACAAAGAATTGAGTTGATCAAAGCGACTTCTGCAATCAATGTTACGCGTTTCCCTTCATTATGTAACGGTCGAGATCTCTCGCGCCTAACCACTTTTCAACGAAAATTGCTTGCACACACGACACAAAAACGGGCATTATTTATTTTAAACTTTATTGCACCGTGAATTCTACAATTGGCGGACATAATGCCTACTTATGCATTTCTTCAAACAAAGGACGACGCGAAGTGCAAGAGATATTGGCCCCTAAGGTGGTTAGGCGCAAAACACCGCGACTGTAACGTCAGATTGGAAGTATAATCTTTGAAAAATTACAAAATGACGCATTCGTTATTATAACCCACATAAAGGGCGTCATAATAATTTTTACATAAAAAAATTAAAGTGTAAATTTTATATTTTCTATAGCAAACGATCTCGGCGTGGCGCATCATTTTCTTCGTGACCATCGGTTTATACGTCATTGAGATCATCGTGTACACTCTATTCGGTTCTGGCGAGGAGCAGCCATGGAATAAAGTAGCAGAACACAAGAACGACGTCGAACAAGAGGCCAAACCACTGAACAGTGATGTGAAGGCTAATGTTTAAGGGCATAGAGAATTAGTGAATGATAGGCATATAAAATAGACCGGATACTGGAGATAGTTATTTATGTACGGACTACAGCACGTCAAGTTAAACACTACGGTACTGTTATAAAGATAATTTTTTAAACAGTTGTAATAATAATTATTTTCAACAAAATGTGTAACCTGATGTGCTGGCTACTGTAAGAGCGAGATCTCTGGCGCCTAACCACTTTCAAACAAAAATTTACTGCATACGACACAAAAACGGGCGTCAATATAAACAAGAGATGACGCAAAGTTCAAGCGACTTTGGGTCTTATAGTGGTTAAGGGCGGTGACCTCGATACTTATCACGTTCCGGGACGGTGAACGCCTACAGGCGTGAAAACAATGAAACATCTATTGTGCCTGGAATAGTGTCCCGGAACGTGTTAACTTATTTTTCTTGAGAGATGTTTGTCTTTAATTAATGATTTATTTTTGTATTTCAATATCTTTGTAGTTGCTTGATGTATGCTTATCTGCATACTAATAAATCTTTTTTGAGACATTAGTCTCGTTAAACGGGATCAGTGGAAATTTATCATTTGATTTTAAACTACTATAGTCGGTGGTATGTCGGTAGATTGTTTAACGAATCTAATGCGTTATTTTATACTTTTTTGATTAGTGATAGCATAGACAAAATACTATAGTACTAAGTTTAAACTTTATTTTTGTTTGTGGTTTAATGAATTCCAAGACAAACTTTACATTAGATATCGAGTATGTATACTTGAAATAAGTGTACTTTTATACTATTTTATAATGTACTAGCGGCCCGCCAGCGACTTCGTACGCGGTAACAGTTTTACTCCGTTCCCATAGATCGTAGCAAAAATATTTAAAAGCCTATAAGCATTAAACTACTTCTATAGCCTTTCCCGATAAATTAGCCATCTAACAATGTTTCTAACATATTTAATAGTATAAAACCGGACCAATAGTTCCTGTGATTAGCGCGTTCAAACAAACAAACAAAAACATCCAGTTTTTAAATATATACGTAAAAATGCATATAGATAAATGATATATTTTGTGTACACACAACACAACACGAAGCGGTGTTTAATCTGGTCAAACTTACACGGGGATAAGATATTTTTATTTTACAACGAAATGGAAATACTTACTACGCCTATCGTCAATCGTATATTTCTTTCGGGTGCTAATAAAAAGACCAGGCTACTCTGTGCGCTTACACAGCATTATGCTACATAGGTACAGGCTGTGGCAGAAGCAATTCCATCAAGTCTTCTCCCGCTACCTAAGAGTTTGAATTAGAGCTTTGTTTATGGTCATAGCAAATACTCTACTTTCTTGAACTTAAGTCGTGAATTCAAAGGGAAAATTCTATGTAGGGATCGACCCCATCATCATCACCAATACACAAAAGCCGTCCACTCCTAAACATAGGCCCCATCGAAAAGTTTGCAGAAAAGTTCCAGATTGGACACCCTTCGACCACAGAAGCAGCGTAGAATGTCCACCGACAATATGAACAAACGATCTGCAATTTACACTGGACACAGACGGCTTGATACCTACCCTATTTAAACACAAAAAAATATTATTTACTGTTCTACGGAATACAATCTCTCCTTGAACAATCTCCGAGAGCAGCATCAATAACAAACATGTGTCAAAACATTGTGTCGCAGACATGTCAAATAATTGTCAAAAATGATATAAAAATATTTTTATCAAAAGCACTAAAGAGTATTGATATCAAATTCGAAGCAAATCACCCCCAGAATAACTTTGTACCCCTTTTTACCCCCTTAGGAGATGAATTTCAATAAAATACAAAATAAGTCTTCCGACAATTCTGTAAAAGAATGTGTATGCAAAATTTGAAGTAGATTGGACCAAGGGATCTGGTTGTCCCATACAAACTTTGCACCGCTTTTTGACCCCCTTAGGGGTAGAATTTCTGAAAATCCTTTCTTATCGGATCCCTACGTCATACAAAGAACACACCCTCCCAGTTTCAGGTCTCTACGATCAGCGGTTTAGGCTGTGCGTTGATCCATCAGTCAGTCAGTCAGTCAGTCGTTCAGGACAAAGCATTTTATTGGTATAGATAAATATTTGTTTTGAGACAAACTTTATACCTAAACTTATATAAAGCATTTGACTGTTTGTTTGATGTAATGTTTATAGAATAATAAGGCTTTTGATGTACTCTTATATATTTTTTATACAAACTAATTGACTAGGAACTTGCATACCAAAGACATTTTATGTTGTACTTAAATAAAATAATAAAATGGTATTTATAATAATAAAAATATAAATGAATTATTGTTATTATTTTATTATAAAATATTTACATAAATTATGTACACTATCTTTAAATGAACAAAACATACGTAATTTATTCTTCAGTACTTGAGAAACTTTTATGGCGGACACACTTAATGATTTTAATAAACATTAATCTTACCAATACGTATTGTTCTCAACAGATAAAAAATAACAATAGAGTATATGTGAGTCTTGTTAGGCTACGTTCAGACGGTAATCATTCGATTCCTTATTTCACGTATATGGTTTTGCCATTGACTAATATATAAATTCATGTATAGACCACAGTCTACACAAACAGAAAAATGTCATACTGTCACTGCCGAAACTATTAAGTATTATTCTCAAAATCATCTTAACAAGTGGCCTGAGAACTGTAGGTAAAATCAGTTTCGGATGCTATCGAGAGATGGAGCTACATGTCTGCAAGACCGCGATGATGCGCATTTAGTTATAGGTAAACAGTTTCATTGAGACTTCGCCAGGGGTGCGGGGGGAGGGTCGCGCGCGGGGTGCGCCGCTCACTAACCGCGCTCTCTATCCTATCTCCTCGGGTATTTCCCCCCCAAACCGTTTCCCTACATTTACCTCGTCGTGGCAATTGCACAAGCCGTGCTAGCCAAAAAAAAAAAGCCGCGCTCTCGTCTCCCCCGCGCCCCTTTGCCTCGCAGGCGAGGTCTCAATAAAGCGGTTTACCTATAGCAAACATATGTAGTAAACTATAGTCTGATGGAAATCAACTGAGGCTTGACAATTACTGTCAGTGTCATGTCACAGAATATATAATAGTACTACATACAGAACGGCCACTCACCTCCCCTCTCTAGTCTGACTTACCTCACTATCGCGCCGGAATTAGGGATCTCATTAGGGGACCGCCTAGCGGGCATGGCACGCGCATGTTTCGACGTTAACGGAAGAACAAAGTTTTGTGTACGAGAGATGCCTAGGTACTGTGCAGTGTACGGGTGTCTTTCGTCCTCGAGAAATGACTCCGATAGAAGCTTTTTTCGTTTCCCAAAAGATGAGAGACAGTAAGTAACTTCATACAAAATATGCAACCATAACTAACCTATTCTAACTATTCAGTTACAGTAACAACTTTAAAAACGATAGGTAAAGGTAACATTCTTTAGAATTCTGTGTAGTTAAGAAATTATAATTGTAATATTTATGTGATCAGTGAAGTTAGGCGTTGCTAAAGTAGATACTATCTTTTTATTTCTCCACGATACCACGTGAATATGACATTACGAAAATGAGTGCTTGTTACGTTGTATACTAAATTCAAGTAAATTACGTTGTTTAGGTATCTGTTTATTTAAGTGAAAAGAGCTATGACCGGTGTAACAGACTTTGTCAACCCTTATAGCACGCACACAAACGCAGCGTCTGTGCAACACGCCGTCTGTCAATGTATAGCCAAAACGAAAAGTTTCTTCCGAGTGTCCGGGGTGTGGTCATGTCTAAAGTCTGTTTTTCTTTGCTTGTCCAATATTGTTAACAATTATGATATTTCTTTTTAACGAAATAATTCATTTTAAAATAAGATAAACGCAAAACCTATAACTTATAGAGGTAAGTCATCGTTAAACACCGAGATCTTTTCAAATCAAATAGTTAAGTAACTTTATTCACTGATATTATTTTAAGTTAAAAAAAGATTGCATTGTACGACATGTAAAGAAAAACGGACTATACCTCGCTTTCACTAACAGTAAACAGTATATTCCTATCTCTATTGACATTAGGGTCTCAAGACTCACTTGATAACTTATAATGATGTTTTCCTACTTGAGTCGGACTAGCCTGGCGACATACGAAGGGCCAAAGTTGGCCTCCACAGACGGCAGTACGAGCTGCCCGTAGCGCGGCGCCGCGTCTCCAGTCGCAAGTGATAACGTGCTGCTTAACGCTGACATGGGGGCTGTTAGGTCTCTGTGGATGATTAAAAAAGGTCATGATGTAACTACTATTTGACTTCAGTCAATATGAATAATGTTTTGGTCCAAACTAAAGTTAGAACAGGACAAGAGTCAGTCCCACAATCTGGTAAATAGTGACGTTTTATTTGCTTTTGCTGCAGTAACCAATTAACTAACTACATGGTGAATACTGATTTTCATGAGTTGCAATATTACTGAGATAGATGTGGGCACATAAAGGACTTGTGTTGTGCCAAGAGCGTCTATCTATCTTATTCTAACCTAACAACAGCTAATATTAATCATTATAATCAACCGCAGGAGTCGTCTTTATAATTTTCCATAGCGACCGGTTGCAAGCGGCCTACATCTAGTGTGATGCTGCGATCTAGAGGTATACAGCGCTGTCCATAATGCAGGTGGACGTCCTCTTCTACTTTTGTTTGAAAGGTTGTTGGATGTGTTATGTGTAAAAAGTATCCATCTATTCTCACCTGACAGCCGCCAATACGCCGTGGTCTTCAAAAGCGCGTTTGAGGGACGCGTGGACCACACCGTCGTTCTGTATGGGGCTGAGAGAACACGTCGAGTATACCACTGCCCCGCCGGGACGGACGAGACGTAGCGCGTTACTGGAATATACATAGAATTAGGTATTACCATGATATTTGTTTTACAGTACACACGGACTAAGAGATATAATAACTTTTGACCAACGATTATTTCAACTGTTTAGATTACATGTATTCTGAATTATAAAGACTGACAACTTCGAAAAATCTAAGGACAAAGCTCTAAGCTGCTCAAAGGGCTCTACAAGAGACAGAGCAGACAGAGCTATAAAAATTGAGAGAGAGAGAGAGAAAGCTATAGAGTGAGATTCACCACCAAGTACTTGAGTATTTCATTTATTTACATTCGAAGCTGAATCTCACTCTCTGAAGGTGTTTTTTAATTTGAAAGCAAAGTACGCGGCCCTTTTGTCTTCAAATAAGCCAGTAATGTTCGAGTAAAAGACCGTTGTAATTTATACTTTTAACGTAACTTTATTTATTCATATTCAAAACAGAAGATTGTACATATCGCGGACTTAATACCAAAAGCATTACACTTAAACTTTCTCATCATAAAAGCTCCAGTTAGTAGTAGTAGTTAGTTAGTAAATAAACTACATTATTCTCTTAAAGATGAAATAAGAAACCAAAAATTGCGCACGGGTGGGATTCGGATACATTATTCTGTAAAGCAGATCTTAAAATAAACTCACGTCAACAGTTGTGACTGTAGCTCAGGCAGCCTTAGCCTCTCTTTGATGCGGTCTGGCCGGAACACGTTGTTCTCGTCTTCATTCACTGATAAACGGTCTGTCGTGCACGGAACGTCAACTAGTACCTGTGTTAAACAGAATAAGTGTTATTTACAAAACTTTCTTGTACTCGTTGATATGCCCTGAACTGCGCTACATACACATAGAGTACATGGGCGATAGAAAATGAGATAAGTGGAGGGTACTGTACCCTATCAAACCCCTGGTCGTCGGCGTACACCCTGCCGTCGACATGTGTAAAGATGACCCGCTCACGCCATTTGTTGCTCGTCTTGAAGTCGTAGAGGTAGTCTTCGAAAATCCTTTGCATTCTGAAATAAGAATATCATTTTAAAGTTGAACGCTATACAATTTGATGCTTCGTATCACGAATTCTTCTTACACATTAATTAATATCTAGAATGATATAAATTGCACTTGTAAAAAGCAACTGTGAGAGACGACGTGGTGCCACCGGGCGCCGTGCACAGATCCAGTACGCGCTCGTCGCCCGACCGCGAGGCGGATTATTCCCAGTAGCCTCCACCGGTATCGCCCCCACTGGGGGCAACTGGGAATTTGTAAAAATATACGTCCCAGTAGCCACCGGTGCATTTGAGGGGGCATCAGGGAATCAAATATCCCGGTCTTTGTCTTTGAGAAGTTGCCGTATCCGGATATCAGGATGAATATCTGATGGGCATGGATAAAAAAATCGATAATAATTTTTCGCTTCACATCTAGCAACATAATAGTTTTCTTAAAATTGATTTTTTTTTTTAAATTCCCAGTTGCCCCCAGTGGGGGCGATGCCGGTGGGGGCTGCTGGGAATAACCGCCGCGAGGCACCAGGCGAGCACGCTCACACTGACTGTACCTGTTGTGCCTGGAGCGCGAGGCGTCGTTGCACACGACGATGTCGGGCAGCAGCGTCTGCAGCGCCAGCAGCGCCTTGCCGCCGGGCGCCGCGCAGAGGTCCAGCACGCGCTCGCCGCCCGCGAGGCACAGCGCGAGCACGCTCAGCACTGAGCCGCAGTCCATTGGGTAGTAGTTGAATACACCTGGGGAATACGCATTGAACTACTATTACTAGCGTATGGAACTGACATCACGAACAAATTTTGTGCTCCATGAATTGATTACCCGGCCATCACAACTCGTAGTACAAATCATAATTCGAAATTCAAATTTTCAAAGAAAACTTCACAATCTTGTCTTCATATTTGTGACACATTTTTTGCTTTGCATAGCTTGAATGTAGTACTTAGTACCAACTCACTGGGAATATGAAACCGGTAAATGAAGTGGGCCTGATTGACAATTAAACCCAAGTTATAGGTTCATTTGTTTGTATTTGGTACGACGCGTTTGGTTAGCGCTCCTGACTACTGAACCAGCGGTTGCGGGTTCGAATCCCGCAATGGGCAAATGTTTGTGTGATGAGCACCAAAATTTGTAACGAACATTCTGGCACCAACATTTGTACCGAACCTTAATATTATTAATTAAGGAACTCACCTGACACAGTTGTTCTTTACAAGTGCAATTTAAATTATTATAATATGCTTCCAAAACACGCTTAAAGTTTATTTTGATTTTTAGTTTGACTAGTAATAGAAAGAAACATTATCAATCAACCTCATCTGTAGTTGAGTTGGGTAATGTTAACACATGGATGAATAAGATACCATCCATATAAAAGAAACCAAAACAAAAAAAGAAGAAGAGTTTATTTACCTGTTTGACCTCTTTTAGGTTCTGGAAACCTGGTGTCTTCACTGCCCATTTCATAAGTGTACACTTTTAAATGCTCTGGCATTTTAAACTCTGTCTCCGGCTCAATAACCAATGGGAAGTCTTTTTCAGCTGAAAATGATACAAACAATATTTACATTTGCTTGTCTAATCATAACCTTTAATCAGTTAGGTATCAAACGACTGCCGGGAGTCGCATAATAATGGAATTTCTATTGTGTCTCGTTTACACGTCATACTTGACGAGTTAAACCTAATCAGTTTATGTAATCAGTGAATAAAATGTAACTCTCAGTTGTTGAAAGATCTCAGTGTTCAACAATTAATTATTAGATTAACTATGTAGATTGTGAGTTTTATGTTTATCTTATTTAATTTCGTTAAAAATTAGTGTTGTAACGCGGCGCCGCATCGTGCGCGCTCGGGAGTCCGACGAATCTTCACGAAGCGCGCCCCTGCCCCGCTGCCGCAAGCACCGCCAGGCCTTATAATGCGTTCGCGGGCCACTGCTCGCCAGTCTGCGCTCGGAGCTCTCTGAGTGCACTCCTCTGTATCGACTTAGGTCGGTCGTTGAGTTCGCTCAGGTCTTCGAACATAGGCTAACCGCGTAACGTATAAGTACAAGTCTCGCGTTAGCGTCGTTAGCGAACAGCGCGGCGGCTTGTGTTATACGTTGCGTGTAATAGGGACCTCTCTTTGCTAGCCCCACCCCCCGATCTCACTCTCTGCTATTGTTTATTATTAAAGGCCCGTTCATGTATTCTGTAAGTTTCGTTTTCATATTTTATAAATAAATTAGTTGTTAACTTTGATTTGAGTTCATATTTATCTTCCCTTAGCTTAAACCCCGTTACAATTCTGGCAGCCCAACGCGAGGCCTTTTATTTATTTATTTTGTGTATTTATTATTACTTACGTAGTTTTTTTTAACTTTCCTTTCTTTATTAATGCTAGAGCCCCGTTTTAGGTAAATATTTATTTATTTATGTCCGCTAGCATCAATACATTGCTTTATTATTTATCTTGCCGTCAAGATTGATTTATATAAAATCTTGCCACGACGTAGTAGGCGTAATAGAGAAAATATGGCAAACGTTAGTTTTACGGACGATCAGTTTCGGGACCTCCTAGGAGTTTTATCGAGTAGGCAATCCACTCCACCCCCCTCCCCGAAACCTGGTAGTTTCGCCTTTTGTACTGCCCGTTATGATGGGACCCGCGACGGATCTCTGGTAGAAGCGTTTTTATCGACAATAACGACGTTCAAAAGCATAGAAAATGTCACAGACACTAACGCCATAGAAGGGCTCACACTTCTGTTAACTGGAGAAGCTGCGGTATGGTGGCTTGGTGTCAAATCAGACATCTCATTATGGTCGGAGGCGCTATCACTTATCCGCACCACGTTCGCGCCTAAAAGGCCGGCATACAAAATTTACGAAGAAATCGTCACTATTAAACAGTCAGAAGCAAAGGGCACAGAACTATTCGTCGCAAAGAAACGCGCGCTTATGGCTGAATTACCTAAACCTAGTCCCCTTACCAGTCAATGCTTAGACTTGTTGTATTCTTCATTACACGTGGATATAAGGGATAGAATACCTCGAGATACAGTAACAAATTTTGATGAATTCCTTCGAAAGGCTCGTCAGATTGAAGAAGTTCTTGCCGAACGCTCACTCATAAGCCATAACAATCAACCAAATGAATCCGGTTCTCACACAGGGAAAAGAGTGCGATGCACCTATTGTCGCGCATTCGGACACACAGATGATAAGTGCCGGAAAAAGGAAGCCAATACACAGAAACCGGAGACATCGACGCATAACACTAGCCAATACAAACCAGTGCCAATTTCGAAGATCACGTGTTACGGTTGCGGAGAGCCTGGTGTGGTAAGAAGCAAATGTACAAAATGTAACGCAGGCATGAAGATAGGTTCTGTGGAAGTGGGCTTCTACGCACTTGATCCCAGCCTGTCTGCCGTATCTCGACTACGACCAACGGTCGATATCCAAATCAGTGGTGTCAAAGGACGAGCACACCTAGACACCGGAGCTAAGTTAAGCGTGGCATCTTACGCTCTTTATAATCTACTGGAACAAAAGGGAACAAAGTTCAATACCGAGACGGCAACCATAACATTGGCCGATGGACTGCGACGTAGACAACTCATAAAAAGATGTGCAGTGCCAGTCACCATCAGCGGAAGGACAGTCATGACAAATTTCATAGTCTTGCCCGAGTGTCACGATAACAGAACTTTGCTGGGAGTAGATTTCATCCAGGATGCCAACATCATCCTTAACTTGCCCCAACTACTATACCACTTCCTAGATAAGCCTGGTACTAAGTTTGACCTTATCAACGAAGTCGAAGGGGTCACTTCTGTGGCCGCACTTCAAACAAATACGAGAAGTACCACGATGGAGAGTACGATCTCAAAGTTAGTTAAGATGACTGCATTGGAACCAATGGTAAGCCCAATGCACTCGACTCCTTCCCCAGCCCAAACAGTAACGAAGGAAGATACAGAAATAGCTTATGGACCTCCTCCATTGATAGGACTCGCTACGCCTCCAGCTTCACCGACACGTGAGAGCCCGAAACTGAATGGTTACTCACCTAGATTCGTTGGTTCCCTCTTCAGAGATGCCCAGATGGCAATCAATACTACCGACGTGGAGCTCTCGCCACACAGCAACAATATATTTGGGCCGAGCCTCGATATCGCCATGATGTCAGTAGAATATGGGTCACAACTCGATAACGAACAGCAAGATAGACTTGAAGCCATTTTAGCTCAAAATGCTGATGTCTTCACTGCTAATGGAAAACCGGCTGCCTTAGTGGAACATGTCATAGAGACCGGAACCCATGCACCGATAGCTGTCCCGCCATATCGAATGTCGCCACTTCGTAAAGAAATACTGCGTAAGGAAATAAACCAAATGCTTAACGAAGGCGTCATCGAAGCATCGAAATCACCATGGGCAGCACCGGTAGTTATGGTGCCTAAAAAAAATGGTGACGTAAGAGTCTGCATAGATTATCGCCAGTTGAACAACATAACTGTACCTGACGCTTATCCATTGCCCCGAATAGATGATCTCCTTCATGAAGCTAAGCCATCTCCTTATATGACGTCATTGGATCTGAAAGCTGGATACTGGCAAATAAAGGTACGACCTGAGGATCAGAAGAAGACTGCATTTGTTACACCATTCGGGCTATACGAGTTTAAACGAATGCCCTTTGGTTTGCGTAACGCTCCAGCCACCTTCCAAAGATTTATTGATCGGCTTAGGATTCAAATAGACGCACAATTATTAGCCTATTTAGACGACCTGATCCTGATGTCCCCAACATTTGATCAACACCTGCAAGACCTAGATGAACTATTTAAGCTTCTAAGAAACAATAATGTTGTTGTCAATAAGCAGAAGTGCCGATTTTGCCAAGAACAAGTACCATATCTTGGGCATATAATTACTCGTTCCGGTTTACAGACAGACCCTGCAAAGGTAATAGCTATAACTGAACTGCCTGTACCGAAAAATGTGAAACAAGTGCAATCATTTCTACAGACGTGTTCATGGTATCGTAGATTTGTACCAAATTTTGCAAAATGTGCTCAACCATTAACCCAGTTAACGAGAAAAGACGCAGCATGGGATTGGGGAACAAGGCAACAGAATGCATACGATGACTTGAAGCGTTGCCTAACAAGTGCACCCATTTTACGTCAGGCTGACTATAGTAAGCCGTATACTATTAAAACTGATGCCAGTGATTACGCTTTGGGAGCTGTTCTGGTCCAGGGGGAGGGCGCTGATGAGCACCCCGTAGAATACGCAAGTCGCCTGCTTACTAAAGCTGAAAGAAATTACTCGACGACGGAGCGTGAAGCTCTGGCGGTAATATGGGCCGTCTCGAAGTTTAGAGGCTACATCGAGGGGTCTTCTGTGATAATTGCCACGGATCATCAAGCTTTGAAGTGGTTGATGTCGCTCAAGTCTCCCACTGGCCGCCTTGCAAGATGGGCTCTGCAACTACAACCCTATAACCTCAAGATCGAGCATATACCAGGGAAGACGAACACTGTTGCTGATGGCCTCTCCAGACCTCCATGTGAAGACTCTGCGAAGACCAACCACGAAATTTGTGTGATTTCTGTTGACCTGCCGCGATGCTCTGGAGCAGAAATCCGACAAGGACAAATGGCTGACCCTGAAGTAAAGAAAATTATGAACGCTCTTGAAAAGCCTGTAAAGGATGAAGATGCAGTTTACTGGTCAAACAAAGGATATTTTATAAGCAGTGGGATGTTGTATCGCTACATGCATGACAGCGATAGTGAAACTGGACAATTAGTCATTCCCCAAGCTGAGCGTTCTACAGTCTTACAACAATACCACGATGATCCATCTGCAGGACATTATGGAGTAGATAAAACTTTCGAACGCATTTCGAAACGCTATTATTGGAAAGGCATGAGGAAAGATATTGAAAAACACGTCAAAAACTGCATTAAGTGCCAGCGCTATAAACCTAGTAACCTAAAACCTGCGGGTCTTCTACAAACTACCGTGATGAATCAGAGGTTTGAAACTTTGAGCTTTGATCTTTTTGGTCCACTGCCTCCAACCTTGAAGAACCAGACGTGGATATTCATAGTTGAAGATGTCGCCACCCGGTGGGTTGAACTGTTTGCACTTGAACATGCAACAGCAGAAGCATGCGCTGATGTTTTGCTTAACGAAGTCTTCCTTCGGTACGGAATTCCACGTCGCGTCATCAGCGATAACGGGACCCAATTTGTTAGCGCGATTATGCAGAAATTGACCTTCTGTCTTGACATACATCATGCATTTACACCTGTGTATCACCCCGAGACAAATCCAGTAGAGAGAAAGAATCGCGACCTAAAAACTCAGTTGGCGATCCTTGTAGGCGATGACCACCGTTCATGGGTAGATCGACTTCCAAGTATTAGGTACGCTATGAATACTTCCAAATGCACCAGTACTAGTTTTACGCCTGCATACCTAACCTTCGGTCGAGAACTCAGAACTTATGATGACGTCAAGCATGATCTCAGACAAATAGCCTTGTCGGAAAATTTCATTCCTGAGATCACACCAAAACTCATCTTGTTATCAGAAACAGTAAAGAAAGCACAAGAAGTCCAAGAAGGACAAGAAGAAATAAGAAAGAAGACAACTGATGAGCATCGGCGACCATCCCCTATATATCAGCCGGGAGACCTCGTGTTAGTGACCACTAATGTTTTGAGCAGTTCAGCCAGATATCAAACAGCCAAACTACATCCCCGTCGTGATGGTCCTTATGTCATTCTTCGCAAACATGGGCCCTGTTCCTATGAAATAGCTAGTCCATCTGACCCAAACACACCCTTAAGTATATACCATTCCTCAGCGCTTACCCCTTTCCGAGGACCAGGCCTTTCCTTGCCTAACCCTGAACGACCACTGCGCAGACGAGGACGACCAAAGAAGCAGATGACCACATCAACTGGACTTCTCGCCGGGGCGTCTTCGAGTCCAGAGGGGGAGCCTGTAACGCGGCGCCGCATCGTGCGCGCTCGGGAGTCCGACGAATCTTCACGAAGCGCGCCCCTGCCCCGCTGCCGCAAGCACCGCCAGGCCTTATAATGCGTTCGCGGGCCACTGCTCGCCAGTCTGCGCTCGGAGCTCTCTGAGTGCACTCCTCTGTATCGACTTAGGTCGGTCGTTGAGTTCGCTCAGGTCTTCGAACATAGGCTAACCGCGTAACGTATAAGTACAAGTCTCGCGTTAGCGTCGTTAGCGAACAGCGCGGCGGCTTGTGTTATACGTTGCGTGTAATAGGGACCTCTCTTTGCTAGCCCCACCCCCCGATCTCACTCTCTGCTATTGTTTATTATTAAAGGCCCGTTCATGTATTCTGTAAGTTTCGTTTTCATATTTTATAAATAAATTAGTTGTTAACTTTGATTTGAGTTCATATTTATCTTCCCTTAGCTTAAACCCCGTTACAGTGTCAAGATTGTTAACAATTGTGAACACAAAGGAAAACAGTAGGTTGTTGAGTAAATAGCATTTATAAACTGGTTCTGGATCTTTTTCTATATTTTAGTTGACTTGCATTCTGTCTTTGTGCTATAGGCTGCACACTGATCATGTTATCTTTTTTGGCAAGTCGTAAAAGTCATTAGTCATTGCGGGTAATAGAATTTTTAAATTACAAATACAGTCACTCATGTTTTTTTAGTGTAAAGTTCTTTGAGCCTCTTATAACAACCGGCTTCTCATAAGAACAGACCTGTCATCGTCCACAGTTCATTGACAGTCCATTTTGTACACTTTTTTCACTGCACAGTGACAGTGACAGGTCCAATATTACGATAACTATTAGGTAGTACAACTTTATGTTGTCTCTTAAACTAAGGGTAGTATAGCATTCACTTACTTGAATAATAAGAATAGTGTATTGATTCAGAAACCCACTCATCCATGCCCTTGAGTTGTGTAGCCGGTATGTATTGGTATAGTGCCTCTGATGATATGCCTATTGCCGGATCAATGATGCGCGATTCATCTAGCTGTGACTCTGATGTTGGATACTTTTGGCTTGGGCTTCCTTCACTATAAGTTTTATAAAACACTTATTTAATAAAATCTAATATTCAAATTCAACAATTAAGTTGTTTTTTTTGGCCCACTACACCATATCAGGACCTTGCTAGGAGTGTATCAGACATGAAAAGCAACATGATACACTCTTCTTTGCTTAATGAACAGATCTACAGCCTCCTGTCTCACCGTTATATGAAGTTAGAGTGTTTTATGCTGCTGCTGACACACTCTATGCATGACACACGAGTGACCAACAACTTCCCTTCTGTTTCCATTGTTCCTACTAGACTCTAGGCAGGAAGTTTCATAGTTTTCAATACAAGAATATCTATTTGCGTTACACATTCCATGGTCATGGTATGCTATAGTGTAGTGGGAAACCACCTTAAAAGTCATTTTGGTATCACTATTTTGTCAATAAACTTATATTCTTTGAACTTGTTTGTTTTCTACTTTGTTATAAAGTCTGCTAGGTATTCATGATGTAGTTTCATCAGGTTACTTAGTTCAGTGATGCAAAGCCTTGCTTGATTGATGAAACAAAAATAGTGACTAGCTCCCTATTATAACTATATTTCTAAGCTACTTACACTTCAGATTTGTTCATCTGCAGTGTTTTTTCACTTCTACCAGGCCTTCTGTCTGTAAATTGTATCTTCTCAGGAATATCTGCATCTGGTGGGTAAATCCTGGACATGTCTTCATTGTGGACTTTGTCTGCATATTCTTTGAGTCTGTTTGTGTTGTCTGAGGGTGGTGGGTCAGGGTTTTTTGGGCTGTATTCTTTGTGAAACTCTTGCTGAATGGACATGAGGTTTTTGAGACAGTGTGCGCCTACAAAGGAATTAAAAATTATAAGCAAAAGAGTACTAGGACCATTTATTACTGGTCTCGCTTGCTATGTACTTATCACACTTGCAGGCAATACAATAACTAATAAATGCTTGTAACATACCTCTGTTTGTCAAAAATTCTACGGTTTCTTCAGCGTCCCCATAGTTATTGACGACGGCGACGTATTTAGTGCGGCGCAAGAGCGCCTCTCGCATTGGCTCCCATTTGCTACCAAACACTGAGGCGTAGAAGTCATCGAAATGGTTTAATGCCTTATACTTTGGGCTTGTTTTTCTCTTCAGCTTAGCCTGTAATATAATAATTTATTCATATTTTCAATTTATAAATCGAAATAGATCAACTTAGAAAGTTTGGTTATATTGTCTCAATGGTACATACCCAATGTGTCTTTGTTTTATTACGCGCTTGTACTACTAAGTGGAAGCTAAATGAATAATTTTTACTTAAAAAATTCGATAAATGAAACATATTTTTGAGTTTGACTATCTAGAAGTTCAAAACCCAAGTTCAAAACAAATCCTGATTTTTAGGTTATGTTTTTCTTTTTTTGTAAAGGCTGTCAGATCAAGGTACGTTCGTTCAGAGAACAACATTTATAGAAATCCAACAGTGTGCTTACTGCTTCTTAATCTTAAAGGTCAGGTATTAATTCCTGTAAGTGATCTTCCAGACAACATTTGGTTAATTATATACAGTATTTGTTGTTAGGTATTTTTTGTATTTTACAAACAACAAACGTTTTTTTCTATCTGATGAACGCATCTTCTGTAATGTCATTTTGACACCTCGTAGAGTGAAATAGCAAAAAATACTGTTGTCTCCCTTTCTCTTATGCCCGCGAATGGCAAATCCAAAGTATTGATTTGTTTACAAGAGCTTTGCAACCTGAAGATTTTTCATGGGTTCTAAGTTCTATATTACGTGTAGTCCTTTTAACCTTGTCAAAACGCATTGGAGATATTATCCTTGTAAATTACTAGCTTTCGTGCGAGGACGTTATCAGTGATTCGTGCCAGCTGAGCGACGCCTTGAACCAACTTTCGAGGGGCTTAAAAGCTTAATCACACTCTCTGGGGAGAGTTGTTTTATCGATTGCACCTCCTTTTGTGCCCAGATACGCGCGGTCATAATTCTATCAATACAGACCGTGATAACAATATAAAAATGTGTCATGGATCTTTATTCTGTGTCAGAGGTCGCAATATCGAAGAATTAGGTCACCGGTAAGTTAGCGTTCAGCACGTAAATGTTGTCTGAAGTCACGAAGTTGATGTTGTCGACAGTATGTTTATTTATTTAAGGTCTAAAAATACCTCCGTGGCGATGGTAGCCGTTGTTGTGAATTGAAGAAGGTTTGTAAGAGCAATAGTCATGTATGGGATGCTGAGTGAAGTCCAGGCGGGCAATAAGGTGGAATGGATAGCGGCAGACTGGAGGCAGTCCCTAACGGGGCTGTACACTTGGACACAGTAAGGGCACTGCACCAGACTGTTGTTTCCTTGAGGACAGCATTGGAGGTGTCTAAGAATGAACTAAGAGAGCTGAAAGAAAAATATGAAGAGCACTCTCGATGTAATGAGTATGCTGATGTAATTGAAAAGCTTACTATAGAGAATCACATACTAAGAAGGAGAATAATTGACTCTGAGGATGATGAAAAAGACCCTAGCACTCAGAATATAAAGTTAGAGGTGACTTACAGTCCTCATCAGAATATTGATGATTATTCTGGGAGTGAGGTCATCATAAAGACAGCAACAAGCGAGTTGAATACTGCAGTGGACACTATAGAACCTGCCCAGGCAGAGAAAGAAGGAGTAGAGGAATTTTGTTCTGCTGATAAGGTGAATGATGCTCTTGAAGTGAAGTTTGATGTGCCAGAAGATGTAGAAATCATTAGTGAAGTTGACTCTCCTCATAACTTGATAGAGGAGACAGAAGAAGACCAGGAGAAAGATATTGAGAGTCTTGCTGAAGAACAGAACACTGTGACAGAACTCACTGAGAGTCACATTGTAAGTTTTCCTAAATCAGAAGAATCTTCCCACCCAAGTTTCAAAACTAAATTGGAGCTATTATCCAAGTTTGATGTGAGAATCAAAGTACGGACTTTAAAAGAAGGTCAAATTGTTTCAAGCTCTACTTCAGATAGTGATTCCATATCAGGAGTAGATAAAAAACCAGAGAAAGATAAAGATAGAACAGATTCTAGAGCAAGTTTCCAGTTTGAAGAGAGACAGGAGCATTTTGAAAACGCAGAAGATCCAAAAGGGAATAAAATAAGTCTTCGTACAGTGGCCACTGAGAACATAAAGATGGCTGTGCCGAGTGAAGCTGATGCCAAGTCTAAGGTGGACAAGTTTGATGTCCAGGTGAGGATTACTTCAGAGGAGAACTTGGTGGTGAAAGAAACTGTTGAGAGAAGTCGGCGGAAAGACACCCTCAATTTAGATGTTGATGACCTTAGTCTCAGGTGAGTCAAATATTTATGAACATTCATTCATTATTTGTACATTTATTTAAGCTTAATTACCTGATCAATAGGTCTTCTTCCAATATTCTAGTTTAGCTAGCTAGATGAAACAACATTGCCTCTATGATACTGTAATCTCTCGTCAATATTGCTGCTACATTACATAAATTTTGCTTTATGATCGAGGACTCTGGTGCCCACTCTGCTAACCACCTGAAGAACTAAAAAATCGCTTGCACCTCCTAGCATCTTTTATTTAAAGTGACGCTCGTTTTTGTGTCGTGTGTGCAAGCGAATTTTGTTGAAAAGTGTTTAGGCGCCAGAGACCGTACCTTTTGCTCGCTTGCAAGTCGTAACATATTCTTTTCATATTGCCTTAACACCATCAACCAACTATATCAGAATCTTTCACAAGCACCATCTCCTTCCAGGTCTCTCTCCGAAGGCGACAACTCGGTATTTTCCGAGGGCGGCACGACGCCGCTGGAGCCTTGCGCAGGCGCCGACGACAAGGAGCAGGAGAGCGCGAGCGGCAACGAGTCTGAAGAGGTCGACGACATCGAGCTCATATTCACCACCGACGAGTCCAAGGACATGACTATGAACCTGCAGGTGAGTGCAGCCTTTCAATAGTCGCGGCGTCAATGTAGCAGGAGCGAGGATGATCCTAACAAGATAAAGGGCCTCGTACTGAAGATCAAGAACAGATGATAGATCGAAAATCGCTTGCACAAATGCTACGAAAGCGGGCGTCACTTCAAACAAAAGACGACGCGAGGTGCAGGCGATTTTGGCTCTAGGTGATAAGGCGGCGGTGACCTCGATCTAAATAATGTATAGTCATGTGTGCGTAGTAAGACTGTTTATGGAATTAAAAATCCCATCTTGATGCCATGTTACTGAGAGCTGGCTGTACAGACGTCGATTGCTTACTTACCCCTAAAACAACAAGAGCAAAGGTATTTCAGACATTAAAATGTACTTTGTTAAATATGTCTTATAGGTAAACCGCTTCATTGAGACTACGCCTGCGGGGCACAGGGGCGCGGGGGGAGACGATAGAGGGTCGCGCGCGGGGTGCGCGCCGCTCACTAACCGCGCTCTCGCCTCCCCCCGCACCCCGCCTCCCCGCAGGCAAGGTCCCATTTTCGCGGTCTACCTATAAATTAGAACTCGTGGATGGATAATATGTATGTAGTGTAGGCTCGTGATCATTAAAAGCAAAATACCTAAACGAAGATCCAACTACTACCAGATTTAACAATACAAGCCTTTATTTTGCAGGAGGATCTGGTCTCCATTCGCGAAACGGACCAGTGGGGTCCTTCCTCCGCGTCGACTCACTCGACACCAGTTCTCATCAAGTTCCACACCCTCGACCCTGACTTCCAGCCCGGGGGGGACACCAAAGAAATCCCTGATACTGAGTATCAGGAAAACACCGCCCTCCAAGAGGTTATCGCTGAATCCTCACTCAGAAACAAAAGAGTGTCATTACCAAGTGATAAAGAGATCCGTCACGTCGCCTTCAATGGGAAAGGAAGCCTGGATCTTCCAGGACGAGGCATATTAAAGAGTTACGAGAACAAATCGGATAATATGCTCTACAAAAAGAGTCCTAACGCCAGCACTCGAAGACTTGATAGCGTTGACAGTTTGACGTGTGAGTACAACCGTGGCCTAAGTTTCGACAACACCAAGTCTTCCAGCTTCGAACTAGGGTCGAGTATGGATATCCTGCATAGGGAAGAAAGTGTGGATAGCTTCCATAGGGC
This sequence comes from Pyrausta aurata, assembly GCA_963584085.1. NCBI lineage: Eukaryota > Metazoa > Arthropoda > Insecta > Lepidoptera > Crambidae > Pyrausta > Pyrausta aurata. The sequence continues at coordinate 10,418,912 of OY757269.1, forward strand.
TGGAAATCTGGGGCATAGGTTCTCAGTGTTTGCGGAGACAGATATATCGAAGTGCGGCATATCGGAAGATGATCTTGCTGCCAATTTGAATATGAGGAGAAATACTTGCCCCAATCCATTCCAATACAGGTAAACATTTTGATTACAGCAATTTTTTTGGTTAGGATCGTCTTGTTTTAGAATAAGGAAGCATGTTTATACAGGGTGTGGCCTGTAATAGGAGCAAAAATTTAAAATTTAGTCCCTTTAAGTAATCAGGAATCAATGCTAAATTGTTATTATTTTCTAACAAAATAAATCGAACCTGCAATGTATTGCAAACAAATGTGTCAGTCATAGAACTTGTTGTTGTCATTTACTATAACGAGTTAGCGATTTTGATATACATGATTAGGGATTATAACTTTGGATTACTATATCGCTGGGTTAAGGCCGTCTTATTCCGTCAAATTATCTCATAAGCCCCGCCCCCTTGTTAAAAGTGCGGGGCGCTTCCCCCACCAGCACCCCCGCACAAAACTTTTTCTGTCAACTTTGTCTTACAAATCTCGTGTATAATTAAGCCATCTAGTGTTTATTTAAGGAACAAAATTTTCTTGAATAAGATACTTCATGCGCTTTTGTAAGTAACATACCCACGCCATCTAGCAGAACCCCTAAGAACTTTTACAAAATGGTTTCTTTAGTACACCATACATGCTTTTTAGTCTAAACGTTTATCGAAAGAACTAGGAACGCAAAGAGTGGCATTTCATTCTCACACGACTGGTCAGCACTTTATGCCAGCAACCTGTAACCATTATAAAAACAAGAAAGAATATCCGATAACATTTATTATATTCTTTATTGCACTTATAAGATGTACAGAAAATAGGTACAAGAAGTCACAATGTGAACAAAGGTGGGCTTATCCCTAAAAGATACCTCTTCCAGCCAACCCATAGGTGTAGGAAATGTAATGTAATAACATTTAGGTGGTTTATATTAAGATCCTTTTTGTCGACACAGTTATAGTCTCACTACTATCTTCCATCAGTCTTCCAATTGATGATGACTGAAGACCATTACAGATATGGCACTTCAAATTTAGGGTTCCGTACAAACCAGTAGGTATATAAGTCAAAGTTCACCCATCACGAGAATTTTGTCATGGTTTTTTTTACACACTGAAATTCATAACATTTCAAATCATCATCATCATTCTCTTGCCCTGTTCCCAGTTTATCTAGGGTCTGCGCAGTATGTTTCACGCTTCCGTTTAACATTACAAATATGGAAAGCAAATATGGAAAGCTAAATTAAAGACAAAGGTTTCTTTATCGTTTCAGTAATCCTTTAATAATATCAAAGTTTTTTATTTACTAGTCGTCTCCCGCGACGTCGCCCGCGTATATTTTGGATGTCCCGTGAAATGGTTCAAGTAAATTAATGGTTCAAAGTAATTACTATCGAGGTCACCCACACCACGCTTAAAATACTCGCTTAATATCAGCCTGAACTATAAAAATGACTTGACTATCATGTGTTAGAAAGTAAGAAAATAGTAAGGCAAAAGTAGTTAGTAGTAATCTCTCATTTAGATGCAATACTTTTTTCGGCGAAGTTCACTATCAAATATACTGAGCATTGAACTTGGCTATCATTTTTCACATTGATGTTTTTGTTGGGATATCATAACTTTTTATAGAAATATTTATTTTCTTATTCATAAATCATTAATACATATTTTGTGCAAGCTTCCATCCACTTAATTATAACGGTTTCAGACCCTACAATTAAAAAACTTTCTTTTGTTTTTAGATTTTTTCCTTCGCTTACACATTATTACCTAGCTAGATGCCATATTTCAAGTGTCTAGGTTTGTTAATTAGAGCACCGCACCCACACAATTACTTTGATAAACCATATATGGTTTTGCCATGTTTGACTTTTTGTAGTCTAGCTTATAGACCTTTTTTACTATAAAACTGTAATTTGGCATGGGTTTCTTTATATCCTAATCACACCGCCTAAAATATGTATTTTAAAATATTTTTGAGACACCTCCCTACAAGGAATGAATTATGATGAGCATGAGTTCCTACACCGAAAGGGCAACACCAGGGTTTATCTCATGAATCGTGATAGTAAGACAGTTGAAATTTTTAGGAAGGATGTATTCATGTTGCCGTTGAAAAAACAAAAACTTAAAAAACAGTTTTTTTTTCAGGTTGCTCTCATACAACTTATCTACTCTGATAATGATAATAATGAGGGGCTGCCCCATTATTAGGACTTCATATCTTTTGTATGGGACTCCCTGACAACAGATATGATGTTTATGCCATTTTCATAGATAATGGTACGGAACCCTTCGTGACCCCGAAGCGCCATTTGGCGCTAACTACAAGATTAATAGAATTATTATGTGTCACAAACACCAAAGTTGTTTTGGATATTCAGTAACAGCAATTTGAGGAACGGTTATAAAAATAAAATTAAGACAGTCTCCACACATTTTCGACAGAACAAAATTGAAAAAATTATTCAGATTTGACATTTCTGAATGCAAATATAATTGGATTATACTGAGTAATCTCCATGTTCGTCGCTCAAGTCCATGTCACCAAATAAGAGATAGATAGTCAATGCATTATTACTACACGATTCAGAAAATGTGTACGTACGTACGTAAATAACATGGAAACCTGAGTTCCATACACGAAAAGAGCTAGACCGACCTTAACTTAACCTCCAATGTTTGTATTTTGTCACAGGAGTCTAGATGTAAATAAATAAATAAAATTAATATAGACCTATCACCTAATAATTTTCTCCCTCCCTCAAATTCATATAATATTTTCTCGTCTCCAATATACTAGAGTCACCAGGGCACAGCTTTAGCATTTGAGATTACTGCTAAACCTACAGTTATGGTTTAGCTCTGATTTTTCCAAATAGAGAAAATGTTCAAAACTACAATAATTTGACATGAGTGTTTTATGCTTTTTGTTTATATTGTTACTATAGAAACGGATTCATCTCTACGATTGGTACAAAAATATAGTTCATTTATTCACATCAATTATATATGTCGCTACAGCCTTTCTCTTTTTATTTTGCTTAACACGTAGAGGTTGGGGGTTCCATCCTCATGGCATTGAGGAGATTTATCCGCATGGTGATGATGTTTTTGATACTAATTTTCTTTTTGAAATTTATTTTCATTGTTATGTAGTTTTTTTAATAGGATTTGCTACTTTAAAAAAAACCTAAAAATTTAATTAGTTTTTATTTTTAATTTTTTTTATTTTAAATGTTAAAATGTCCAAAAATTAAAATAAATACTTATTTCGTTTTCTAAAAAAATATTGTGACTATGTAGAAAAATATTCATGATACCCCCGATTTGAACTCGCGACCTTTGATTAGTATAAGACTGGTGCTGATCCAACTGAGCGTGACGCGGCGCGGCGAAATTAGCTATTATTAGTTCTTAGGTGTTTTACGTAATTAAGTACGCAAATAAAATTGCAAAAATTGACATAGGTCCAGCGTTCGCAGTGGCGTCAAGGGGAATGAGGAAATGGTATCTCGTGCTTGTCATTTGAATAAAAAGATAGCGCTATTTCTGCTTGCATGTATAGAACAGAGATGACACGACGATCAACTGTTGCGTCAAAGTCGTTGCGCGAATCACCATCGTCACAAGTGTGAGAATCACTAAATCAGTGTTTTATGAATGAAAATGTTAATAAAACTGGAAAAAAACGATTGGACGCCCTAAACATCTTTGGTGTCTAAAGTAATCTTAAAAAGACAATTGGAAGAATTTGCTGCTTGTAAGAAAGAATACAGACTAATGAAAAAAATGGACCTTTCTTTGCCTGAACATAACACCGATAAAAACTAAAAAAAAATCATTTGATTCATAGCTGAGATCTCACTTATGTGGTCAAAATGTATATTCTTATAATCCCCTGTTCCTCACATCTGTGTAGCTTGAGCAAATCAAGATCAAAAAAGTCGAAATAGGTCAAATAAAGTGTTTTTAGATATTTCGTTATTCTGATCTAAATAACAAACATTTTGAAATCATTTTAACATGTATATGTGTAGAATGGAATTACCTACTAAAATATGTGATTTTCATAAATATAAGTCCAATAATTTGAAAACTACATAGAAAATACGAAAAAAAAGGGGCCCACTTCTGAGGCAATTATTATCGAGCAAAGTAATTACAATCGTGTTTCCAACCACAATCCAGCTTTCTAGTAATCTTCTTCTATAACATATATAGATTCGAGATTTAAATAATTAGTGTTTCCATGTTTAAACTCAATCGAAACATCGTAAAAATGGAATATCTGGCCCTT
>OY757269.1:10423469-10458471 GCA_963584085.1 Pyrausta aurata
GAGTTGTCCATCTCTTTAGACGATAAACTTCGTACTTGAGTGTTAAGATCTATGTGAGTTATATTAAAAACATGGTCTTTAAAAACTCTAAACTAAGTACTATAGACTATCGTGTGCAAGTGGAACGCAACGCGAAATTACCTACATTTCGAACGCCAACGGTCGAAATATGCTTTCGGGCGAACACATTTTCCTACCCGTGAACCTTCATGAAGACTAGCGTATTTTTGATGAAATAAAGAGTATAGAATGCGCTCTATAAAAAGATATCGTTAATAATACGTCTGCCACCAAATTCGTGTACAATAATGTATTATGAGACTTCTAATATGCGTAGGACTGATACGTTCTAGCTAGATGGTAGCATATAAGCATGCTGCCTGTTTGTGCCCCTTTCGATAGTCGTCATGGTTTGAGGCAACTGAGAAGTGAAGACCATGTTAGTAGTTCAAAATATACGACAATAGAAATAAGGATGGAAAAAAACAGAACTCAGTGGCTCTAAGAACACCTCTGTGAAGATTAAAGGCCCTTGTGAGTTTTTATTGGACAACATTACCTTCTAGGTTAACATATTCGTCGTGAAAATTTGTAGAAACCAAAAATATTTCTGATAGGACTAGAAAAACGCTACTTATTTGAGTCATTCGTGACTTTTAAAGCGACAAGCAATTACTTTTATCTATGGCTCTACTCGATAAATTTTTTATCGTAAATTGGGACAAATAAAAATAGAGGGCGCTATGTGAGTCTTTTTCCACTTTTAATAGGCAATTTCTTGCGAGTCTTTTAAGACTCATAATAAGACTAAAGCCTATCTCTTCAGGAACGTTTGATGCTTTCTTGTCAGACAGTATCTTGTCCTGGATACATCTAAACGAAGGCGTGTTAATAAATGAAAATAAAATTTATGTAAGCTTATTTTTTCTTCCAAATAAAACTGTTTTTTGGATCTAAGTAATTAACCTGATGACCTAAATTAAAACAAGCATAAGCTATCTATTTATTCAAACGTTTATTTATACGTAAGTTGCAAAACTACGATTTATAAAGCCCAAGGTGGTAAATCTAACCACAATAATGTTTAAAAAAACTTTTTCGAAACAAAGCAATAAATGAAAATATGCCAAAGAATATGCTTCAAATATAAAGCAAATAAAAATATATTATTAAATGACATGAGGCCTACAGCAATGTTTTAATGAAATATTTATAAAACCTCAAAATAATTAAAACTCGAGGAATTGGTATTACGTGCCGATAGTAAACAGGATCATGATTAAATGCTTAATTAATTATATTTATTTTTGTATATTAAAACTATTATTTTTTAAAACGTACCGTACTCGACATGGCTTTACGATATGACCTAAAATATTCGCATATTATGTGTTCACACTGTTGGTTAAGGCTAGTTATACACTGATGTAACGTGTATAAATATAAGCCTATGTAATGTTTCTGGTATTTCTCTTTCCCTTATATAATTTAAATATAAAGGTAACAGGGAAAATATGTGTTATTTGTGTGGACTGTAAATTAATATTTAATGTTAAAACCATTGCGAGAGTAAGTAACTTTTCTGATTGTAATCTGTGCTATTTCTTGGTACTAATACATTCATTGTGTAGGTATGTACGTGTATCTAAATTAATATATGTATCTAAATTGTATATTAGAAAATAAATAACCAAAGGATGCTCAAACATGGTTATCCTTAAGAATTGAATGGACAAATGATCTAATATATTAATTTGTGTTTTAATCCTACTGTGTATGGTATAGGAACTCGTTTATCGATTTCGAAGGATGCTACTATTATTATAAAGAAAAACCAAGTTCTCTACGATACCAAATACATAATGAATTAGTGTAAGTATAATTTGTTATATTTATGGAATGTATAGTTGTAAACTGCTCATGCTTTTTAAATTATGGTGCTCTAGTAATTATTATTTTTAAATTACTTTTTAGATGAAATTTATATTCATACACCATTTTTATATGATTTTGTAAATCTTTGTATTTCTAGCTTATTATAGGAGTTTATTTAAGTTATATATTTTATTTTTGTAATATTTATTATTAGCTACTAATTAACTTACCCTTTTAAACCAAACAATTGTAAAAATTACAATGTTTATTATAACATTATCTATAACATATATAACATAGTCTAACAGAGAAAAAACATTTTTTTGTTGATATTATCAGATAACTTTTATTTTATTTAAATTTCTCTGTAAGAGCTGGTTAGAGTAGATGTATTGGTGAATAGCGTAACATAAGGAAGTGGTATTATATCCGTTATATTCGTACTAAACTGTTTATGTATGAAAAGAAATAGGATACTGATGGTCGTTTTCTGCATTAAAATGGTATATACCTTATTATCTTGGCTAAAATTATCTGCTGCATGGCAAGCTGTGCACAAGTTTGGATAGAAGTAGCCTCGAAAACAGTCCTGGTTTCCTAATGTATAATGGTAATGGAGTGAAAAGGTAGTGTCGGGATTGTAACAATCTTCTATAAGTTTTAACTAGGAGCGAATAACTAAAGCCTACAATGAGATTGTGTGACAGTGTCTTATTAGAATACGGATAGAGACCAGTCTTTTAGGTATAGTAGAGTAATGACAGGTATCTTCAAGTACATAAAGTGGATATGAAAAGATTATGGTAATATAACTATGTTTATAGATAAAAAGATGAAATGAATTTGGAATGGTTTTAGTTCTGACAACGTAATTGTATTCATGAAAATTGAAATGAAATGATGAAAAATATGTATAAGTAAACCGCTTCATTAAGACTTCGCCTGCGGGGCACAGAGGGGGGATGCAAAGAGCGCGGTGCGTGAGGGGCGCGGGCGGGTGTATCCGCGCCGCCCGCACCCTTCACGCAACCCGCTCTCGCCTCCTCCCGCGCCCCTGTAAGAGAGGTCTAAATGAAGCGGTCTACCTATTGTAAACTTATGTACTTGAAGGTAGCTAGGGTCGACATATCTTTGGAATCTAGTAAAAAGTAGAGTTTGCTACGAACGTTAGGTACTTTTGACAATCTATTGCACAAACGATCTCATGTTTTAGCTGTTATAATATAAGGAATCGCTTAACTGTGATTTAATCTTTTATTTTGTACTTGCCGAGTGAGATTAATCAGTATTATTTTGTTATATCTATACATATTTATTTAATATTTAAGTGTCTTTTATACACACTATACCTCTATTTGGCCTAGAATTTTTTTTTATTCATTTTTGAGTGATTTGCATTTTCTATTTTATCTATTCGATTTTGAAAATAAATGATGGTTGTTTGAAACTGCTATGTATACAGGTATGATTTGATTGTGAACGGGATTGTATACTTGTACGAATAAACACTCTATGAATGTATTCAATTAACCGAAATAAGTGTAACATATACGCTTGCTAATATTCAGAGTAAGTGCATATTATAAGTACCTAAATATGTAATCAGTCAGGTATCAAACGAATGCCGAGAGTCGCATAACAATGGAATTTTTATTGTGTCTCGTTTACACATACTTGACGAGTTAAAAAAAGTAAGACAAATAGATGTGGTTGGAAAGAAATGGAGTCGCCTGTTTTTCGTCGAAATGGAGACGCATGTTTTTCAGAACTGTATCCAAAACATTGATGTTTCGTGAGAAAAAGTACACACGGTGTCATATTTTTATCTTCACAGTGTAAATAAGATTTAATTTGAATTATGCACCGCTCCGATTATTAGCATCGTGCTCTTTAAATAGGTGTTCATCAAATGTGCCAAAAATTGGCTAACTGTCGTTCAACTTCAGTTCAAAATATTGTTAAGAGTGTAAATGTTCGTCTCGTTCTACTAAAATGTAATAAAATGTAAAAATACCCGTTGTTAAGGAACTATAAAATGCTTCAAATTATACAAATACGATTTTCAAAATACATGATAATATTCTGACTACAACCTTCTACAATATAATATAATTGTATGTACCTATGCGTGTGTAAAAAACGTAGGTATTGTTAGAACCTAATTATATGTATAGTCTCCTAGAATTGAAAATGTACCTACCTAATATTTCTGTCTAAAAAAACAACTGCGTGGTATCGGTTTAAATGTGTAGTACCTTCTGGATTTTCAGTAATGCCTACCTTACGTCGGTAAGTATCTCATAATCAAGTGATCTAAGGAATTAATATCTAATGACCCACGTCTGTTGATTTTTTAGATAGTCTATATCTATTCTGTAACTCTGTGCTGTTAACGAGATCAAAAGAAATCTATTTTAAATATCATTGTATGAGATTATATGTTAAATGTACTAAATAAAGCCACAAAAATATTTGAACACAATTTTATTTCACTCGTCTATGCAATGAAAGACGTTACAAACAGGATAAAAAAGTTTAATAACAAAAACAAGAATAAAAACAACAACATTGTCTTATTTCTAAAATTGTTTTAAATCGCACCAGGTAATCCCAACAGTTTCGAAAGAAGAAAAGCCATTCATACATTTATTACAAACGGAATACAGTGTAGTGTGAAGTAGGAATACTTACTATGAATGTGGTTACTTCTAGAAGTAAGAGAGGAAGGAAGGAAAGCAGAAGAAAAGAATAATAATCATGGAGGATGAAAACAGAAATTATAGATTTTTTGCAAGAAAAGAAGAATGTACAGCTGTGGAAGAATAAATATTTTGTCTATCAGTATGATCGCATAACTGAGACATAACCATTGGAAAAACAGTAATTAAGAGAAATCGAGTAACGTGGCAAAGTGAAGAAAGTAAAGACAACAAGAAGAAAAAAAATAAGAGAAGAATTATAGTTACTGTTTGCAAGATGCAGCAAGTGTATAGAAGTAAAGAGAAAAGTACAAGTACACGAGAAAGAAAAACTGTGCCATTGATTTTTAAACTATTTGATACCATTCTGACAAGCGTTGGTGATGTACTGTCTATTAAAAGTTTACCACAATAAGTATAACATTATAGGAATCATATGACATGACAATATAAATCATATTTTGCCTTTTAATGTTAAATATAATATATAGCAATGGTGAAAAACGTTGTAAAGGAAAAACAGAATAGTATGGCTATAATATGTATAAGTCTAGATTGTAAGAATGAAATAAGGATAACAGATGAACAGAATAAAAAGAATAAAGGAGGGAGTAAATAGAGTGTAATGTAAAAAAAGTAATAAATAATAAGTAGAAAATATAGAAAGTAAGAAGAAGGAAAAGACTAAAAGGAAAGATAGTAAAGGAATAAACAGATAGAAAGAATAGAAAATATATAGATACAAATAAAAATAAGGAGTGATTGGAATACTAAGAATAAGAAAATAGTGTATAAGGAAATAACAATAAAGAAGAAGGTAGTAAGAAGTTCATAAAATAGATTTAAAAGATGTAAAGGATAAACAGATAGAAATAATACAAAAGAGATAAAAAGAAAAGGAAAATAGTGTACAAGAAAATAACAAGAAAGAAGAGGTAGTTAGAAGTTCATAAAAATAAACTGAAAGGATATTAGGAGTAAAAATGTTTAAATAATTATAAAACATACTTAGAGCTGAAAAGATAGAGGAGAAGGGGAAGACCTCAAACGACCTGGCTGTCGAATGCCCAGAGGGACATGAAATGGCTCGGACTTACGAAAGAGAATACCAGCCAGCGAAAGCCTACCATGTGACGGGAAAAAGCTAGGGCGAAGAAGAAGACTTTTAGATAAGAAGTGTAAATTTTAAAGAAAAAAAGATTTAAATAAGTAAGAAATTAAGAAAGGAAGTAACAGAAAAGAATAAGAAAGATAATTGATAGCCATATGAAATATGAGAGCAGAATAAATACAGCAAGTAAAAGATAAAAGAGCCGAAAGAAAAAGTAAATAGAAGAAAGAGAGATGTAGGTAAGTAAAAGGAAAGAAGTGAAAGAATTGAATATAGAAAGAGAAATAAAAAGAAAGGCATTTATACATTTCTAAAGCTCTAGTAAAGTACCTAATATTATACTAGTATTACACAACACAGTGCTAGTAATAAATAGAAAGAAATTGAAGAAAAGAAATGCAAAGTTAGAAGTTGGTATAGTAACAGTATAATGTATTGGAGCTTTAGCATAAACGAAATGAAATAAGTATGAAATGAAATAGGAAGTTTAAAGTCAAGATTTTTAAGTGATATTAAGGCAAGATAAATAAAATTAAAATAGATGTCACAAAACAATAAAAGAAGTAAGTAAGTAAATAGAAATGTGATGAAAAAATAGGGATAAAGAAAAATCGAGATGGAGAAATTGAAGTAAAAAGGATCCAATAATGAAAATAGATGAAATAAGATAACAATACAAGAGAAATTATCATAAAAAGTAAAAAAAAAACCGAAGAAATAGTTTAATAGGTTAAATATCTATATAAGGTATAAAAAATTCAAAAAATAATAAAGAAAGGAAGAGATAGAAATAAGTATTTAGTAAATGATTTTATATCTAAAAATATGAATAAAATAAAATCATGAAAAAGAAACAACAAAAATTTTAATAAGAAAAATATGCTAGATAAGTGCAGATTAAAAAAGGTGATTTAAAACAGAGAAGATAAATGCATGAACATAGTGTATTAAGAATAAAATAATAAGAATAAAAAGAAAAAACTGAGAAGTGAGATGATAAATGATAATAGTATAGTTTTATGTTTTACTTAACGGTCAACTGTTGGTGATCAGAAATGAAAAACATAAATAGAAACACACACGGTAATGAAGATAAAAGCAAGAAAAAATAATCATAACATAAGACATTGAATCAAGCTTGTAGGGAAGTGTAAAGAAAAATGAGAATATAAGAGAAGGTTGATAAGTAGACAGGCTAAAGTAAGAAGCTACAAGATAAAAAAGAAGAAAAATGAAGATAAGTGCGTGAGCAGTGTTTATAAAAAAAATTGCAAGAAGTGTAAAGTGAAAGAAATAAAACAAAAAATAACAAATAAGTATTGTATTTGAATAGTTACGAAATAAATAAACATACAAAGAAGGTTACAGAAGCAGAATAAAGTGATAGAAACAATAGATAAAGGATGCATATACGATGATGAAGTAAGTAGAAGAAGTTTTAATAGAAGTAGAAAGAAGAAATAAATATAAGTTAGGCAAATATTTTTTGAAGTGAGATAGAAAGAAGTAAAATAGTTTTGAGTGATAGAATAGTGAAAGAGTGATAGAAAAAGAAAGTCAGAGCAAATAGTCGAAGTAAGCAATAGCAGTTAAAGTGAAGGCTATCCTGGTGCGTATCACAGTGTACTTTGATAATAAACATAACTCTAAAGGAACTCTTTTAGTTTATGTTAAAAGTGCAATAATGCGGAATTCACCGTCTAAAACAAATGTGCGGCGATTCTGCTTGATCTAACCTAACATCACTTGAAAATAATACTGTCTTTGGTAAATTTTTAGCATTGGCGTTACTGGGTTTCCATTTATTTATTTATCTTAAACTTCATGCCCAAACAAACTACATATGGCGTACTTGATGCCAAAAGCATTATGTTCCATTTTATAACATACTCAAACGTTCACGTGCTGATATCATGCAAAATATAATACTGAAATTTACAGACTGTTATAGAGATACTCAAGGTACCATATTTCAATTGTTTAAAAACATCAGCTAATAAAAATGCTTCGTATCCGTGATCATTGTCATTCCAACCAATCCCAGCCACGCCAATGCTAACCTCAACTCTTTAAATTAACGTTCATTTTGGCAAGATCTTACGTTTGGCAGATACTACTTTCTGTACCCATGATGGTCGTCATGGTTGTTGATGGGGTAGTCTGCGTACCAGCCGAAGGCACCATTATCTCCTGTATGTGCTCCGAAGTCTACGTACTCGCCGAAGTCTGGGGGTCTCTCGGCGAGTTGCTCGGCGTTGCCAAGTGAAGCTGCGCTGGAGGCGTCTTGAGGTTGCTGCAGACGTATCAGCCTGGGTGCTTCTGGTTGCTGAGGGGGGTTGAGGGCCACAGCTGTGGAGAAGTAAAGTCAGAATGTAAACTGAACTATGAAACATGATAATACACTCATTGAATGAAGCTGCCTGCCTGGGCTATGTCTTATCTTATTTTCACTGTAAATATAGGTATTATCTTTTTCGTATACCTACTATTTGTTACATAATTGATAAGACAAACGTTAAAATCAATTTAAACGATGTGTTGCACTAGCTTTTATTTAAATTGATGTTTGTTCCGTTTGTTTTTGTTTCATAGTTTAAACGATAAACCTTGGATACTATTGAGCTTCTTGAAGCGTCCTCAAAGTAAGAACGTGAGATAAATAATTATTTAAGATAGTCTTCACCACCATTGATTATCCTCCATTTGTACATGATTCACTTGAAACAGCTAATTGATTCAGCTGAGTGCTCACTCATAATTTGAGCCTTTTTGTGGCAATTACTAATTAACACTGTAACCCCTTTAATTACAAATTACAATTGCGATCGTTGAGTAACAATAAGTAAGCAATAAGCACCGACGTCGCTCGATTTGCAACTAGCACGACATTGCAACATGGTGCATACTGACTGCATTCTAGGCTAGCTCTGGTGAAATATGCAGTCCCTCATACTTATCGATTCGCTGAACCTTTTTAGAACATGAATGTCTGCAATAAATTCAGCTCTAAATTGTATGTTGTTGAATGGTTGCTCGATAAATCTCGATACTTGAATGAAGTCGAGACTTATTTCAATAATGGATCGGGTCCATTCATCTCAATTGCTCTTAAGGTCTTTTGAGTATAGTTTTGCGAAATAATGAAATACCGGTACAAGTAAAACATGTTTACCTAGTTATTAATTTGATTTATAATCAACGTGGTATAACGAGAATCCCTAATTTATTTAAAAAGTTTATCAACGATGTTTTCTCTATAAATTTTAATCCTTCTCTTAACTTACGAGTACATCACGTCTTGTCTAATTAATTAAGGTAGATTAACAGTGAAACAAAAGCCTGTCAGTCAGCAACAAGAACAAAAGAAGAAAGCAAACGTTATCTACTAATGCAATCGTATCAAAGGTTTGAATGATTAATGAATGCAAAACCCGTCTCCGGTTGCATTCAAAGTGGTCCTTTGTTCCGGAGAAAGTGTCTGAATTGATCTGATCTTGATGGAACACCGAACAATTGACACTGGATTATTTCGCTCTGATTGTCTGATAGTAGCGAGGCGGATGTGATCAGACTAGACTAGTGCAGCTTTCATTGTTAGGCACTAACAACCCTCGTTTTACTGTTTGATTTATGAAGCTAGCTTTTCTCTAGTTCCTCATTAAGAGTTGTATGGTATCCATTTGTAAGATAGTTAAATTTGTTAGTGCATAAAAACTTATACGTATTGTTTTGTAGAGTTCATAGTTATTTTTAGTTGACTTGAGAGTTGAGATTGGATTGATTTGTAATTTGTATGTACATTTTAGAATGTCCAAAAAACATGGTAGGTACGTACATAAGAATTATTAGCGACAATGACATATCAAATAATAGAATAATTACAATAAAAACACGTATTTTGAAGTTGACCAATTCGTCTGAACAACTTCTCCATAGTCTTCCACCAAAGTCAGCCGACTTTGCCTTAACATTTTCATTTTGAGCCAGCACTCAATCACACGCAAAATCTAATTAATCGAGTACCTAAGTTAGGAAATAATATAGTGATGTAGAGCCCAAAAAGCACAATTGATTGTTTGTAAACATGTTTATTTAAGCGAAAGCCTTCAAAATTACTTACGTTCTTGCTGTAACTGCTGAATTGGCTGAAACTGCTGAATGTTCTGGTACTGCAGTGGAATCTGCTGATAATCCTGGCTGTAAATATTCTGCAGCGGCGGCGGCGTGAGTGTCTGTCTCGGGACTCGAACGTGGAGTGACGTGAGGTCTACGAAGGCTATTTGGTCTGCTGGCACTGCGATGTAGGAAGGCCTGGCTGTGGCGACTGCCGCTAGGGCTGCGATGATTAAGGCTTGCTGTAACAAACGAGGTGGTTGTTACTTCTAGGTTATTTTTAATGTTTTGAACAATATCAAAGTTTTTATTAATACATATAGAGAACCTACGCTAAGCAAACAATGTGTCGCAAATACGACAACACGATTGTGATGTACTCCTTGAAATATGTATTTCGAATATGAAACCGTATGAGTTGATGACAAGTGGCGTCAATAAATGGAGCACGAAATTAATTCGTGGTGTCAGTTCCATACGCTTCATAGTAGTTTTGAAGTATTTTTTTTGTTTGAATTGAAAGAATGATGTTGGGCCTTTATTTGGAAGAGATTTCGAATCTCAGTCACAAATGTATGGGTGTGTTAATTATTTTTATCGTCGACTTGTTATCAGAGCTGATTTGCCACCGTTGTCTTTCTTTACGTAGTTAATAACTATACCTCCATGTTAATTCATATTATAAATCAATCCATAAAAATCGCTCTCAAAAATAAACTACCTATTTTATTGGTAAGACTTGCAGAAATCGAAGAAGTTCTTCATAATTTTAAATGAAGACTGAACCTTAATAAGAACAAGATTATGGAGGATGTTACACAGCATTCGAAAGTAGTAATTAAACGCTTATCCAATAAGGTGAAAGGGAAGCCCTTCTTAGCTGCATTGGCGCTTTCAAATGATTTCAAAACCGAGGAAATTGAACATTATCGTTAAACAACTAAATAAGGCAATTGATTGGTCCAGATAGCGAGTTACGTAGCCACAAGCTAGCTTTGGTAGCTTGATTTCATAATAAAATAGGTACTTAAATGGTATCGTTAACTTTAAAACGGATAACAATTTCTAATGTTTGAGTTTCTGTATATTTCGTTAATGCGTGCACCGCCTTCGTGCAATACTAATCTTGTGGTTAGGGACACCTTCTTCATAAGGTTCGGTTGCACAATGTCACTTTATCCATAGCAAATAACTGTCGAACTCCATACGCCAAAACATCGCTGACTGTTACTTCAAGATGTAGTACTATTATATATTCTGTGCTTTAAGTAAGGTGCAACCTACATTTGTATGGTACCATGTATTTCGAAGATTATTCAAATCGAAATTATGCTGCGATCAGAATATATTCGTAGAAAGATATTATTACTAACTACTGTCAAACCTACTCCAATTTTTTTATAAGGAAACAACTAAATTAATTTAAATGAAACATCTGTAGTTCATAAAGACCTTGTCAGTAAATATTTAAGTATAATAGGTATAGTAATTATAACAGAAAGTATTGTTTTGTGACCTTGTAAAACTTGAAAGTTGGTAAACTAATTATTTTCGATCTAAAGTAGTCTGTTATTGTAAAGTAACAAAGTATGTACCGAGGTCATCTGTGGGCGGATACATTCACTAAATTATATTTAAATGGCCATTCCCTATTCATTGTTTATGGTAATTGTATTTAATGAATTACCGTTTGTTTTGAATGTATTCCAATTAGTTTGTACCTAGTTAGGTACTTATTATTTGCAGTACTGTTAAATGCTAGCTTGTACTCATAACAAAGAATTTTAAATTTATTTTACGTCGTTTTTTTTAAGGGGATATCATTTTAACCCTTTGACTGTCGTCATTTTCTCTTTAACGGCGATATTTTCGATTGTCAAATTAGTACTTGCCTACTGTATTTATTTTGTGTGGATGTTAATTCTATTTCATAACAATTTCCCACGTCCGATTTCACTTTTAAGTCTGTGGGAGGTTCGAACATTGTTTGGTAATATTTATGTATGAAAAGTATTATTTTACTTAAACGCTCGTAACTATCGCTTATGTAACAGAACGAAACTGCTAAGTGACATCGTTATTTGAATATTCATATTTATTGTATTAGTTATTAGGTGCCACAAAAGTTAAATATTACAATTATGCCTATTGTATTTTCATTATGTTGCGTACAAAACTTTTCTTTCGTACATTTGTGAACAAACACTGTAAGTGACCAAACATTACTTATTTAACAGGCCGGTGTTAAAAAAACGATTGTTACACAAATGTAAGGTAAAGGAGAAAGTTATCGCTCTACCCCATTGATTGACATTTACCATAATCAAACTGGCCGCGGTTAAACCGCAGATTACTGGCTATTTGCTTGTCAAAAGTCAAACCATTACTTCGGTCGTGAGGCGCGAACTCGATTTACTTTCATTCAAAACCGTTGCTGAGCGAGACGTTATGTAACAGGCGCTTGGCTTTGTCAACATTGCGTCAACGAAAAAATCGCCGAATCTTCTTTTTTAGTGGCTTTAAGTGCAGACTTTCCAAAAGAGGCTTACCATTACGGATTTTTTAGCGCAAATTGCCGCAATGCGTCATTTTGTCTGTCTGGTTTTTTAGTCAGTTATTTTACCTTGAATTGCATAGCCCCCTATTATATCGGTGTCA
The DNA here is from genome assembly GCA_963584085.1 of Pyrausta aurata. Taxonomy (NCBI): domain Eukaryota; kingdom Metazoa; phylum Arthropoda; class Insecta; order Lepidoptera; family Crambidae; genus Pyrausta; species Pyrausta aurata. Next base: position 10,435,926 of record OY757269.1, read on the forward strand.
ATTGGTGTTATATTTATATTTCACCTTTCTCTGTTTATTGCTTTTACTTAGTCAGTTCATATACGTTCTTCTAGGAGGCTAAATATACGAACATTTTCATAAATTGACGTTTGTATTTTTACTTGATCTAGAAATAAACTTTTCTTTTGATTACTTATCAATCGGGCACTATCCGCTTCTACGCCATTATCTTTGACCGCACTTTTTGGACCTCATCGATTACGTGTGCAATTGCTTTTAGAAAGTAGAGTAAATAAATTTCACGGCTGCGCAAATGGTCTCGTTATACAATGTCGCAGCAGAATCGATTCAAACCGCGATTCGAACGGAAAAGAACACAATTAGAACTTTTTTGAAATAAAATCTTACTATTCTTTTTCCTTTGACATTGCAGTTGGACATGCTTTGAGCACTTTGTTTTTACTTTTTCTAGAGACTTGTTGAGTAATGTAATATTGATCGACTTTGTTGCTTTTAACATTTTTTTGGGCTTTTTTTTCTGTGCTGGCTTGGCTATAAAAAGTTTTGATAGATTTGGAACATTAATACTTAAGGTATTTTTATTAGTTTTATTTGCTTTTATCGAAAACCATTTCGTTAAATATGGAACACAATGAAATAGATTGAGTTCCACATTCAAAGTTATGACTTTTTTCACCTGAACTTCTGGTTTGCTTTTTCTGAGCCATATTTTATCACAAAATAAACCAATGTTTGTATGTTTGGAGTAAATTACTTAGCCTTTTGCAAGTGACAATAGCTCATTACGATCATACCTTAACGGTAGCATTGTAAGATTTACTACATAGCCTTTATGCCAAGTTCTGGTCAGTTATTCCCGCTCGCCTTCGACAGTGAAAGGTTCCATTGCCGTAATGTGACAATACGGGTGTGATATTTCCGTGGGCAGTCCAAGGTTGCCAGTAATGAAATCGGGGCGGCTGACATTATATACAGTTACCTGACAATGAATATGCAATTTATGGGTGAATTGATTAAAAATTATCGACTTCTTTCTTGTCGATCATGACCATGTAGAGTAGTGGTCCATTTATGTTTTTAAATTAAATTTCGTGGTGAGCGTAGTTTGGTAGGTTAATGTAATTTTTACGAGAAATGCTTTTTAGCTTTTTGCCGTGCTTTTCATGGCAGGGTCCGATATGAATCCAGAATACCAGAAAAGGTATTCTCTTCCAAATTTCTATAACTCATTTGTGTATACTGTGATTGATTGGTTGGATCGGATTTCTAAGATGTACAGTGTCAATTTTATTCAAATATTGTATTGTACGAGTACCTTTTTTACTGTAATAAATATTCCTTATTCATTTGGTGAAGTAACAAGAGCATTTTGTGTAGTACATGTCCAAGTTTTTTTTTATGGGGTTGATTTTGTAGGGGTTTTAATTGTTTAGAATTCATAAGCTTTATAAATTTATGAAAGAATTACTTTAAATTACAAATGTATACTGTAAACGAAACAAGTAAGTAAATCTTTTATGATCATTTTCAACGCGAACTGTTGGTAAATAATTAAATCGAGACTATCTCTATGTTGGGAAACAAACTATTTGGCAACAATGTGTAGCGGCAACTTGATAACAATCATGTGAAAAAATTTGGCTACAGTTTAATAATATTTTAACAATAGCGTGAATTAAGTTGTGTTACTTAACATGGCCTTGCTCGTTTGGTTCTGCTCTATTTATTACACAGATAAGCAACTAAGTAACGCAATAATTAAAAGTTGAGTGTTAACGAGGATGCATATCGTGATAAGTGCAATTACTTACTATGAAATTTTCCAGGTGAGTGACCAAGGTTCTATACAAGAAATGTATGAAACCTTAGTCGGAAAGGTGAAGCACAGATATGAAAGAAAATCCAGATGGAGTGCAGAAATTAAAGAGGTTTAGTGATAGGGATAGAAGAAGTAAGAAACAGTTTATTTATTCACTAATTGCTATGAAGAAATTACACTATGTTAGCACTACATTATAGCCAGTATAGAGATAGCTTATTTTAATTAAAACAAACACAGCGAAAGTGTAAATTCAAATAAAGAACTGACCATTGTTTTCCAGTGGTGGCAGCACTGGGACCGTTACTTTTGGCGCGCTCGCCTCGACTGAGCTCGCTATAGTCTGTGCAACAATTTTTATAGTAACCTCTCGACAAAGCAGTTTCACTTTCTACGTGGTCCGGTCCGACATGATCCACTTTTTTACGGGCGCCATGACCATAACTGATGTGAGTGCACAGAAGGCTTACATTACTCTGTAGAGAAACAAAGAAAACAATGTTAGGTGTTAAGTGCAAAACTTTACCACTTATCTGTAAAACATCTACCCTCATTTTGGTGTTCATTGATTGAAGAGAAGATCGATCGGTTTTTTTTTACCCGCATTTGCATTGTCAGCTGGGACAATACCTATTTCATTTATATATTTCGATGTTTCTGTTGAAATACATTTTACCTATTTGTAATAAGTACTTATTAATAATACCGCAGGTACTATTTCCAGTTCTAATAATGCTCATAGTATATAAGACAAGTGTTTACACTTGTTTCAGCGGTGGTGGTAAGTTGTCGAGTAATTTAATTAACTTTCATACACTTAGTTAAATCCGTGTTATGTTTGGGCCTACTGTATCCACGTTACATACACATCGTTGCCTTTATAAGGTAAACAAAGCGCCTGTGCCACCCCCGGGTGTGGCTCGAGAAATCTGGAGAAAATGCGTTTGTCGTGTTCAGTGCAATAAGAATTTGCCAATAATTTGCACCTATATTGGGATCATAATGTTTTGATATGCCCAAAAATGACTTGTATTTTAAACATCTTCTCTGGGGGTCCATTTTTGAATCGAGTTAAATTTGAGTGATTTTCGTTCGAAAACGAGTTATTTTCCTTAACTTTTAGTTCATATTCGAACGAAAATCATTCGCCATCTTGAAGCGAGTAGTTCAAAAATAGAGCTCCTGGTCCGATACCAGATGGCTTTATTGTTTATTGAAATCTATAAAAAAGGCATGTTAGTTACACCACTTTTTATTCGAAAACGGGTGGACCGATTTTTATGTTTTTTATGTCATCTTGGCCCGGAATAGGATAATGAACATTAAACGGGGTCGGAACGAAACGAAGTTTCAATCAACAGGCTAGATCGGTTGGTCACCTTAAAGTCGAATTACTATCATTTCTATGGCATAACACGGACCGTGAGAGCCATCATAATTTCCCATGCAGTGGCGCCATGCCATTACAATAATGTGCTGCTGTGGTTCTTGTGGTAATAAGTACATGCATTGCTATAAATTAGTTCGTGTGCTTTATTTTGTATTTTTGATTTCAAAGATGCTTTCAATACAGTTTTTTGTTTTCTCATAAGGTAATTAAAACCAAAACTAATTGTAATCAAAACTAAGTAACATTCTATGTCATTCATGTTTCTTTAACTGTGTGTATTATTTTTATCTTTAAGCAAGCTGTGTTTATCTGTAAATCTATAGAACAATTTTACCTGTATTTCAGAAAATATTTTAATTTAAGAACGCATTATTGTATCTGTAGTTGATAGACCTGATAAATAAATAAATAAATAAATATACAGACATCTATTATATGAGTGATATGAGTCAGATTACAATATGAATATAAATTGCTTAAACCAACAACCAGATTAGCCTTGGTTTAAAAAAAATGCTTTATTATGTGCAGTGACATTTAATTTTAAATAATTTTCAAATCTGTATAAAAGACAGGTTGTGGAATGGTTAATAAATAATTGTTTTTATAGTGTTAAGGAATTTTTTGACTCAAAACTTTGATGGCATCATACTACCCGGACTCTTTCAAATCTGTATAAAAGACAGGTTGTGGAATGGTTAATAAATAATTGTTTTTATAGTGTTAAGGAATTTTTTGACTCGAAACTTTGATGGCATCATAATAATAATATAATGTATACATACTAAAAAGCATACTAATTAATATTCAATGACATTTTAGTTTATTTTATTTTGACATCAGTATCACATTACTAAAAATATGTCATGTTTTCATAACATTATTTTTTTAATTTGATCTTGTTTCTTTTCTATACGCAACAAATTTCATTTCATTTCATGAGTGGTATGGGATTGGTTTAAATATGAGTGAACTAAAAATTAAATACCAATAAGTAAATATCGTACAATTTACCCGAAACTGTGCTATAATATTCTTTTTTTTGAAGAATAAATAATATCATTTTTTTGTTACGTAAATTATAGCGTAGGTAAATATCTTACTTTATCAAGCTTCTTTGAATTGTTAGTAACATTACCTACATTACATTATCTGTAACATTATATTTTATTCACAAACGGGTAACAAAGACATATTTAAAATATGTTGGTTGGGTATAAAAGCAAAAAAATTATTATGATAACCTCGTGCTTACAATCAAATTGACAAATATCAAGGCCATCAAGTCCATGGCATTAAGGCTTAAAAATTACGACAAACGTAAAGCATAATTATTTAAATTAATTGAAGGATAAATGATAACAACGACTTATAAGGATACTGGGTACGGTCAATTTCAGCTGTAAGGAGTAATTTCATTTGCAAGTATTGCACAAGATTATGTTACAATGTTCTGGGTGCCAATTCTCGTGCATTTTGCATTTGAAAAAAGTTCTCCGATCGAATTTTCCTTGTTAACTTAAATTAAAAACATGTTTTTGATTTCTCAGGGTCACGATTTCAATGCATTTTGATTTCTTCTGAGCGGTAGTTTTTAATGTGAGGATGTATTATTTGATTTTCAGGTAACAGGGTTAAACTTGCAATCGAGTTAACACACTAAAGAAGTTAAATTAACGCGAGAATCTAGGCCCTGACGCGTTGATGTCTTTTTCATCTATTATAACTACGGCGTAGTTTCGTAGCACTTTCGTAGTATTGTAGTGTAAGTTTTTTTCCTAATAATAATTCCTATAATTGCATTATAGTGTATCGTTTTAAAAGCAGACATACAATATGTTTTATATCAAATTGAATCTTAAACAACGGATTATATATTAAGTGTACCTAACACTTGTTGTATAGTGCGTGTTTATTATATTATTCATAATCAGCGATGGTTTGCTAAATCGTTAGCTTAAATTAAACCATTTAGCTTGAAGTAACAATCTTCAATTCATAATCAAGTTTAAAAGTGAATCAAGATTGTTAATTGATTCGCTCTTTTTTTCCAGCTACGTGTCAAGGATTTGAGTTCGAGGACAAATTCTGCGAACTTAACAAAAATAACATAATTTAAGCGGGACGGAGTTGATAAAGTGGTACGACTAGATTTTCGAGCTGGCTAGACGATCAAATTTATGGATTATATTAATATATCTCAGCAAGATGACTTTAATACTTTGTCTTAATTCCAGTTTAAAATGTATAATCTAAGACCTATTGTCATATACACCCGAAATAGTCCAAAGAAACGCATTTAAATTGAATTGTTTCATATCAGCGAATGTGATTTAATTAAAATGTTATCGTGAGTAATAGTTACATCAAAATATTAGCGTGAGTCGGTTTATGAGCTATTCTAGTTATTTTTTAAATTGTCTTGCAACTGCTATTTGTTTTTGAAATGGGGTTTCCCAAATATACGTTTTAAGCAATACGTATTGCCTTTTTTGTATTTGATTGACCTATGATCCTATTTATTACTTAGATATCTAGTTTGTCACCATCCTTGCAACATAGTATTGCATTGATCTGCAGTGCTCTCATGAGACCCAATAAATAACAATTTATGAATGAACTGTGATGCAACAGCCAAGATGCAACTATGTAAGTATGAAAGTCGACTTGACAGTGTGTGAATCGGGTTTACTCCAAGGTTACGATGCACTATTCTGCTGAACTAATAAACCTAATAATGTTATACCTATGTCTACACAATAAATAATTGATTGATTAAAAAAACGGCGTGTGCATTTTTTCGTTGTTATTTCTTTTGTTTCATGTTTGTTACCTAACTCTATGTTATTGACAATAAATAAATAAAAATGTAACTACTCTTTACATTTTTGGAATATTTATTTTTAGTTGTGAAAGAGATTTTGAAGTTATTAGTTAAATATAGCAACGATTATACTTAAATATGTATTTATTCATGATAGATCAGTCATATTTAAAGGTAGGCTAAAAGCTGTAGACTATTTGCTATGAGCGTTTGCAAATAATATTAGGTCGATAAAATGTTAATAGCGTCTATGTCGTCAACGAATTTAAAATGCAATAAATCTAAATCAAGAACTATTTAACATTTAGTAGGATATATCGTGCACTGCGCAATCACCATAAATATACAATGCTGCTGCTGATGATTTCGTTATTGGGATTTTATAATAGGTATTCTGAAGGCGTCAGCACCCTAAATATTCTATTATAATACCTGTGTTATTGAACTTTCGCGTTGGATTGCAATAAGTATTAGTTTTATTCGTTAATATTTTTTATTCGCGGTTTAGACCCGTCATATCTAATATCTATTCTACCTGTTGTTTCTTCATTATTTTGATTGAAATTCAAAGATGGAATAAATTTAAAATGGTCTGGAGCCCTATTTTTGAATCACTCGCGTCAAGATGGCGAGTGATATTCAATGATTAAAATCGAATTTTGGAATGAGAACCAGTTGTAATCGACACAAAAAGGATTTGAAAAATCATTGCTCAATTTTGTGAGTACTCACGTCTAGATTTTGAGTGATTTCCGTTGATTTTTAATATGTTTTCGAACGAAAATCACACGCCATATCCAAGCGAGTGATTCAAAAATAGGGGCCCTGGCTCCCAAGTTTATATACAGTTAATCCCCAGCTCCCAAGTTAATATACAGTTTATCCCCAGCTCCCAAGTTTATATACTTTCAAGAATTTTGTGCCAATCTGTCAAAAAAACTTTGGTGCACCGTTTCTTGGCTTTTACTAATGGGTGAATTTCCCAACAGCAAATTTTACGCGGCATGAGTGAAATCGGCAGTGCAGAGTGATACAATGAGGCTTATTTATTTTTTTATTTATAGAAGGCGTTATCTCGTATACGAGACCATAAATATTTTTTGATTAGGACTACGTTTAATTCGGAATAAAAAATGATAAAGCACCATATTTTTCATTTCGGTTGCGCGGTCAAATCCATTTTTCTGTTTAATTTCCCTTATATAGTGAAAACTTTTGGTTATTTAGTATGATTGCTTATTTCATTTAAATTGTGAATAGTTATAGTACTATCACATAATATTTTCATAATTTAATCTATTTAATTAAATGACTTATAAGTAAAAATGCATGTGGTCAAATAAGACTTTTCATATCGGTGAATTTTAGTTTGTCGAGAATATTTTTGCGTGGGACAACTCTAGCTCGTTGCCCCTGCGCTAAAAGGCTACATACCAGTGCCGCCTCAATGCTTAAAGTAAATAGACGTGCGCCGCTTGCTCCGTGTTCCCGCAAAAAAAGTAAGTAGTTGGTTTCGGTGACATGGGACATTTTATTTTTCATTTCCGCAGGTTAGAATATATTGTCATCCAATTCTCCATAAAATGTATGAAATATTTATTGGTATCCTTCCCAAACTACGATTATTAGTGTTACCACAGTGTTATTAACGTTGTGACTTTAAAACTTTTATTGTTATGTTAAATTTTGTCGTTGATTTTAATATCGGTGTTTTCATTTCGGTTGATTCGGTGGCCTAGATTGACCACCGAAATGAAACAAAATTCACCGAAATGATAAAAAATATCATTTCGGTGAATTTTATTAATTCCGGTGCGTAAATTGTTCATATCGGTGATTGTTTTTCTCATTTCGATGGCTTCATTTTATCATTCCGGTGAAACCTATACTATATTATACAGTTAAAGAGTTTGTTTGTTTGTTTTTTATTTGAACGCGGTAATCTCAGGAACTACTGGTTCAATTTGAAAAAATATTTTTGTTTTGCCTTCCTTTTTAGGATTCCGTACCTTGAAAGGTAAAAAATGGAACCCACTATAGGATCACTTCGTTGTCCGTCCGTTCTACCCTTTTTCTCAGGAACACGTGGAGGTATCAAGCTAAAATTTAATCAAAAGCTCTGCGGTCCCTTAAAGCTGTAAAAAAATCAAACTTCTAAGCCAACGCAATCAAAAGATCAGCCGTTATTGCCGTAAATATAAGCAAATTTCCGCAAATTTTCAACACTCGAAAAGGAATCAAAACCTACCTACAGGGTACTTCCCGTGAACTTAGAATCTTGAATTTTGGTACAAAGCAACGTCATTTTATAATACAGATACAGGAATAATTGCGAAAACTGTATTTTTTTGTTATATCATATTAAAAAAAAATACTGCCCCTTTCTTCATAAACGCGTTAAGGTATTAAACGAAAATTACAATGACATACATAATGAACTATAATTAAGATACAAATTATTCTATCAGCGAAAAGCGTCGTCATTTAATTACAAAATGTCACAGGAAAAAAAGACGCTTTGAATTTCCTTATAACTACTATTGATTCCCACTCTACGCTCTGACCGATCCAAAGGTTCTCATTATGCTAGCAGCATTGCCTCGTTGAATAGCAATTGAAACCTGTTGAACCAGCCAGAGTGAGGATCATTACCCTTATCCCTCAGTCGTTGTCCCAACTCTTTGAAGAGCTCGCGTGCCTCATCACCCCAGGGCCCAGCCGTCTCCACAGCGATTGGAACAAAATCATACTCAGACTTTAGCTCAGCATACTTAGTATGTTTTAACTTGGCAGCATTTTCCGCCGCTGAACCTGCTGAAGTTACAATATGCCGTAAATGTGTCTAACGCATGTTGCATCCCATAAGAGGCTACGCCCTCTTTGCCATGGAATCAACGTTAGGCAATCTGGTCTCTTACCATCCATGCGGGACAAGCCTGGTGGCTCTAGGACGCAAGGAATATTTACGGAAACCGTGGCCCGACGCACAAATTCATTAATAGAATGGTGCCTCGGGAACCGCCCCGCACATCTTTGGCAACTCAGTCCATACAGCGATGAGGTTCAAAAACTTTTCTGCCCAGTCTTAAAGCTACTGCAATTCTTAAGGAATTGTTGTCAAGAAGCGTACCCAACTGTGGAGACGGCAAAGCATGCAGCCAAGCACCAGATTCAGATTTTGCAATTGCTTTAAGGCGTGCCAACATCACGCTGGAACCTACGGGAACGGAGTAAAGGCAAAACGCACAGAAAATGTCGAAGGGGACCGCTAGTAGTGTTGTTAAGTTAAAAAGTTTTTTTCAATATGGTATGGGTTTACTTTTGTCTCTAGACTATACTAGACGAGGCACAGACAGGGACGACGATGAAGCGAGCTCACCCAGAAGAAGCCTGTTTACTCTTTTTCTGAAAATAACAGAGTTGTAGACCGATGGAAACACATATGCGGGTAGAGAGTTCCACTCTTTTGCTGTGCGCATTATGAAAGTTGACGAGAAGCGCTTAGTTCGAAAACTTTTTAAACGCGCTAATCTCAGGAACTACTGCACCGATTTGAAAAAAAAATGTTAGATAGCTCATTTATCGGAAAAGGTTATTGGCTATACTTGGTGTTCCTTAAATAGAGGTCCAGCCTAAAATGGGTGATAGGCTTGACAATGACAGTCATTAGAAAATTATATAAAAAAAATGTAAGTTTTGTCCTTTTCAAGTTGTGTACATTAGAAAATCTACCAAATTGTCATCTAGTGATGGGTTTTTGACTACTTTTAATACAAATACTTTTTTTACTTGTTTATTTTGCGATGCGAGTTTGAATAGCCGAAGGCCTATTTTATTTGTAAATCAGGTTACATTTAAATAAATAGTAAATAAAAAAATTAAAATTCGTAGTCACAGTAGTCTAGCTTATTACCCGTATTACGCGCGGCGCACGGCGCTTAAATTTCGCGGGGAGAATTGCTGTTTTTCCGTTATAATAATATATGAGTCCTGAAAGAAAGGTTAACTTCTACATACGGTATACTGTAAAACATCACGCTACGACCTACGGGAATGGAGTAAAATCAAAACGCACGGATGCAGTCACGAGAAACCACGTGTTTTAGTGCATAGAAGTAATTTTTTTTAAGGTTTTCGGTGGGTGGATAAGTGTTGTCATTTCGGTGAGCAAGTTATTTCATTTCGATGAATCGTTTTTTCATTTCGGTGGCATCAAAACTTTAAAGTAATGTATCTTTTTAGTTTATCAAGATATTTTGATGGCGTTACGTCTTGATCTAAACAACATCAAGAAGTAGTATGCTACTTCTCAACCATACCTTCTAAACCATAGTTTGAATTCGAAAAATGTTAAAAATAAAAAAGTTCACCGAAGTGATAAAAAAATCGACTTTGTTGAAATTGACCCTAATAGGATGTATACTATGTGGTAATCTAACTCGTAACCGCCATGCGAGGATATCGCAGAGTATCAGTAGCACGCAACCACAACAGCCTGCGCCCGCGCACGAGATGCATACCAAACGCAATGCGACTGCGAGCATCTTACGTAATCGTATCCAGGATGTGTGGATAAAAATGCAGGTTTCTAGGTTTCGCAATTTGATGTAACGAATCTATGATTGTAAATGCTGATATGTTTTCCGACGATGAACCTCTAACTAATTGGACTTCTAAAACATGTTATTCAAAACTTTTCGGTCATTCGTACCTATGGTTTCTTATGGTATATTTAATCTTTAAGAATTCATTCGTACCTATCGTAATCGTATATCTTTAGGAGATATCCACGAAAACATTTATATTGTTAGGTTTGTTGGTTTGATATTTTGGACCTACTTTGTATCAAGCAAGCGTTTGTGTTATTTTATGAAGTGAGTAGGTATCCTACGTACGTACGTAGGAAGGTGAGTAGGTATATATGGTTTTATTGATGTGAGTAAGTACCTCTAATGTATTTATAATAGAAACTAGATTTACAAGGTACCTTTATGACTTGACTTAGCCGTCTTATCCTAAAGTCCTTGTACTTAAGACTTACGTCAAAATCAAATGTTTATTACCATTATTGGAACGTGTTGGTCTAACTAAGGCAGAGCCTAAACGTGCAGTCCTGTAAAAATGATTAGTAAATATTTTACTATTACCTACATCTTTAAGACATGGAACGAGCATGGGACAACCAAATACTGTCTTGGTGCCTGAAAACAAAATGGAAAGCAGAAGCGAGAGAGCAGAAGATATTACTGTTTACCAATTTCATGATTTACCGATATTTTACAGCACATCTAATGTGAATGTGACTGTGATAATCGACAGAACTTTTTGTTGCATCAAGCTCCAATAAGCAGTGTTGTAACGAGCAATTATCGATTCATCGGAATTCAGTTGCCGCACAGATGCAAATTGCACTTTTTTGCAATTTAGCTAAGCTTACTTTCATTTTTAGAGTCACGGAAATATATACAATAAAAAGGGACAGAGTTATGAGTGGTGGGACAGAGTTATGAAATATGAGTGGTTAACGTTACTATATTTTTTTAGTTCTTAATGTAACAATATGGAAGGCGAGACTTTATTTTTTGTAATTTAGGAACTGTTTATTGGAATTAAAAAGGTTAAAAAAATACATGCAAAAACTAATAACTTAAAACCTACTCAAAAATAAAACCGTGTCCATGAGGCAAAGAGGCGAGGATCTATCAGGAGGGTAGGAGACTATCTTCCCTAATTTTGAGTTTGGAAAAAACAATACCGTTTAGAGACTAGATGATAAATGTAAAAATGAAATAAGCGATTGTATTTTTGAAAAAAAAAACTATGTAACTTCTTTGAAATCTGTAGTAGTCGTACCAACATACTCGTCCGTTTCTATTTTAATAGATAGACTTCTTTCGCCTATTCATTCCGATGAAGTTGTATCCAGTGCCCATGCCTACAGACTTTCGCAAGCGATCCAGCCACGTTTCTAGCCTTGGCCGGCGCGTATCACCTATATCTAGATTTCCTACGAGAAAGTCTGGGCCCGGCAAACCAGAAAGCCCCCATTATTCGTAGCTACCTACAGAATGCCTATTCCTAGTGGCCGCTCTCTAAAACGTGAACTATCGCCCTTGGGTAGCAAGAAACTTGCCTAAGTATAAAAACAAACATTATAGATAAGAAAAGGAATAAAGTTGATTGATTGAGCGAATCAAATATTATTTTTTGATGGCTGATTGTTGACTGCTTACTGTTGATTCCTAAGAAAAAAAAAACTAACTACCGTAAAATACCTTAATTAATAGGATGTTTTCAGTAATAAATATTGAAGGTTTGATGAGTGAAAGAAAGTAATTGTAAACAAAATAAATACGGATGTAGGTAGATATCATGGTCTGACTCATTGCCACACAATAGCAAATATTTTAATACAATCATTTACGAATTTTGAATTTAACATAACAATGAGTTACCCGCGTACCTTATTAACGTTTAATTAAATTATTTCAGAACGTTACATTTGTTACACAATTTTCTAAAATGATTTCCGCGCTACATTTTAGGCAAGTAGAACTCAATTAACAAAATGTAGCATTTTCTGATTCTTCTCATCATCATCACACTATCATTCCTAGTTCACACACATTCTTCCCTCATAAGGAAAGATAGTGTGGTGGTTTTGCTCGCAGTTTAATAACCGGGGGTTTCTCGCCTCTCAATGCCCAGTCAAAAGCCTAAGTCTATGCTGATAACTATATCTTTAGCCTTCTGCCAGTTACTGATGTATTGCTACCCATAACCAGGGGAACGCTTATTTAATGGCGGCCATTACTCGCCGTGTCACAGGATCTTCACTGAATATTGTAACTTTTAATGGAAAAGCCCCATCCCACTAGACTGTCCACTACATTCTGGTAATCCTGCCGCTGCCGCTTAGCCGTTTTGAAGCTTTGGTCGGCTGCTTATTCAACATATTCGCAGCTAACCACCATATCTGGTGGCCGTTGTCTATCCGCCATCTGTGATCCCGCAGAACCCTACAGCTTAGCCCTAGCTATTCTTTTCATAGGAGCTAAATAACCTTGTGTTGTGACACTTAAAAATACGTAAGTAAGAGACAAGTGCAATGCAACTAACTGCTGTTTAAGAGTCCTTTTAAAGCAAACAGTAGCAATTAAATTACTATAGCACGTTCACTCTGCTCGGTAATCGGGGAAAGTGTTAAGCCAATTTACTACAAAGGACACTGAAAACGTTGCAAGATAATGAAGATGTAATACATGTAGACTTTGGTCTTTGTTAGAAGAGAATAGCCGGGTTATAAATAAGTCTAATTATGCGACTTTCAATGCCGTATTTTAATAACTAAACTATACATAATATAAAGATGGAACAGTTTTAAAAAATGATGTCTCTAGTTGCGTTTTTTGTAGCAACATTAATACGCACTACCTTCTATTCTATCAACATTAAACCTATAAAAAAATACATAACTTTACGAGTAATACCCGCCTTTTCATGTATGATATCTGATTAAGATATTTGCGGAGTAATTACGATACTTCTTCCTGCATATATAGAAAATAAATGTAACTTCATTTCTAGCATAAAAGTAGTAATCTTATAAACATCCAGTATTAGGTAAGTTAAGTAGTTTCTACTTATAAAGGAAACGAGATATCGATAAGATTATAGGCTTTCTTACCTAACAGCAGGCTAGCAATAAGGAAGTCATTGGAAACCCATAGACTGATTATGAACGAGATTACGAGCGATAATTGTTTTACGCGTAGTAATCTGCAAAACACTTTCGATTGCAATAATTCGTCTCGGAACAAGACGTCGCGGCGCCGGTGTTACGATACTGAGGTGTAAGTTACTGACGACAAGCTATCAGCAAATTATAATAATAATAAGAAGTACCAATCGAGTCACCGCTTTAAAAGCCAATAAAAATCTTGCGTTGTCTTTTGTTTGAAATGACGCCAGGTTTAGTGACCTGAAAACTATTTTCGTTTGAAAGTGGTAAGGCAGCAGAGGCCTTCGACTGTGCCGACCGTAATTCTTCAACTTCCGAACTCCTCCTATCAAGGTACATTATTATTGGTGTCGTTGCGGTTTGTGGTTTTCAATATAGATAGTGCCATCCACGAAGGCGCGCGCCACCATTTGTCCACTACACACACACATTTGGCCACTATATAAAAATAAGTCGGGTCTTCCATGCGCTATAACTCCAGAACGCACGAACCGATTTCCACGGTTTTGCATTCGTTGGAAAGGTCTCGGGCTCTGTGAGGTATATAGCAAAGAAAATTCCCATAAAACGGGGCCGGGGCGGGACGGGGCTGGGGGCGAAACGAAGTTCGCTGGGACCGCTAGTCGTATATACTAAAGTTCATGTGTGCAAGCTTTTGCCAATATTTTATAATGTAATAATTAATATAACCATTAATATTTATTTTTAATAGTTGTCCCCGCCCCCTCCCTCGCACCTCGCGCATTCCTCAATCGAAATAAGTGGCGCGCGCCTTCGTAGATGCACTATCTATAACACCTAACTGCGGATTCTATAACTAAACAGTTTGCATTGATGGAAAAAGTGCCTTTAAAATTACTATTTGAACAAGCAGAATTTTGAATAAAATTTCTAACAGTAGACTGGTTGAAAACAAATACATATTCATTACCCAAGGGCAGGGGGACTAATAAAGAAGTATCAATACTTCTAAATACTATACTTTCTTTAGAATACAGTTCTTACTTCGTTCGTTCTTACCTTTCATCTGAAAATCGAAGAAAGAATCAAAAAAGAAACTAGTAAAATGCGATTTAAATATTTTTCCGAGCTGTTTTCTTCTGTCTTGCACCACACTAAGTTATGGTTTCATAGTAACGGCTGTGTTGCTCGAAACCGTTTCAAAACGCAAATGGATGTAATTTGTTCCGAGTTCACGTTTTGTGCGACTTTCTGTGACGCGTCGTGGTACATTCGTCTGCTTAAACCATAATCATACGTACTATATATATTCTGTGCTTATGTTTACTTTGATTGTGTAATAAATATCTGGGTTACCTAGCTTTGCCCGGTAGGTATTTGTTGAAAAAAGAAGGAAAAAGTTGAGATTCACCTGGATTTGCACCCGGGTGTCCGAGTTTCGGGACTGCAGCTTATTATACCCATCTGAGCTATCATAATTTTGTCATTGGCGGCGAAATATCCCTTTGTATCCTATTGACATTTTGGCCGTTTTACAGTGTATGAAAACACGGAAACGCAATTTTCTGAAAATGAAACCTAGCTAGATAGATTTATCGCCTCCGAATCCCCCAAATTGTTTGAGCCGTTTCAGAGATTCATATTATGTCAAGAATTGCTCATTGAAACAAAGGTATAATAAGATACTGCAAATATTCTGATAACATTTTCTAATACTTACACTCCAAAATAATATTTTATTATTGTTCTAGTGGAGAGACCTTGCTTCCATTTTAGAGTCACTTTCCTGAAAAAAAAAAATTGCAAACATTAGCGCTAGATGCAACTATTTACCTGCATGTCATAATTACTACATGAATATACTCTTCTGCTCTTCTTTAAAACTATTCACAGATTTAATATACATGAAACACCTTTATTCCAAACTGTACTTACTATTGTTTCTAGCACTGTTTTCATTGATCACCCGCGAATCGTCGTTCGTCGGTCGTTCGAAAGTTTCGTATGCTTTCCTAAACGACGTAATCGCTTTGCGTACCGCTGAGAAAATGTTACAATGCACAATGATTACACATTTCGTAACCTTTTCAAGTACGCACACTTAGTTTGGGAACGAAACCAACTGGTTTCAGTATGAACGTACATTGTTTAAAAAAATATAAGGGCAATAAAGGTTGCGCAGACAATAATAATTTTATTGTTGTAACCAATTGACTGGCTTCAGGCTACAAATATAAAAAAATAATTCACAGACAGATTTCTTACTTAAACAAAACAATGAAAAGTAAATGATACTGAAAATAACTCAGGTACTTATTATTAAAAGGCATTCGTTTATCAATTTAAACATTTATTCCAAGTAGAACAACTTTATAAAATTATTACAAACTCCACTGCAATAATAAAAAAATATTATTCGAGTGTCAACATTATTATTATAACGTAGAAGAACTACAAAATAATGATATGGGACAAAACTTACGAACTAAACAATTTGACTCAACAAAATACTTGCAAATTAAATATTTGTACTGGTAGGTATGGCACCAATAGCAACGTATCGAAATAGTAAAAACATGCGCGTAAAATAATACCGGAAAGCTGTACTCTAAACGTTTTAAGATGACATTTCTATTATTCTTGCTCAAATAGTAGGTTGAGTATAGCATGATTGATTAGTTTCAAACCAGTATTGCGAATTTTACTATTTACATATTTATTAACTGTAAGGCAAATAAAGTGACGAGTGTATGTTGAATTCTTCTAACAAGAAACTATTAGTTTTACTGCTTACTTTGACGTTGTAAAACAGGCCTTAAGTATCCTGAATACTTCCATTCTTTAGAACTCATGTTTTGTATTTTATACATAGCCCATGTTGGAGTCTGTGTTTTACAAAAACTTGTAACTAATTCAGGGTTCATTAAATTTCAAGCAAGCAAACTTAATAAATTGAATGACTGAACGAATGCATTAACAATGTAATGATATCCCACTCATGCGTGATTGATTTAAAATAGCAACAGCTATTTAGCACAGCAGTAATAACAAACAATAAAATAACGCAATTTAAGTACTAAAATAATGTTCGCAGCACCTCCAAGATTGCACTAACATACTTAAACTGTTAGAACTTTACACCATTTAGAAAGTTTAACAAGACAAAATTAAAAACGTTGCTCAGTAAGAATAATAAAGTGGGCGTTTCAAAACAGTGCCTTTTATTTAAATATCTTTAAATATTTTTGTTCCTTTCGTAGTGCCTAGTTTTTACTTTAAATATTTAGCAATCAATTAACATATTTGGAAGTGTTTAATACACCCAACCAGTCGGAAGTAAATGAAATAGAATGTTACCACGTAACATTTAAACAATATATCATTATAGGAAGCTTAGAAAATAGGGCCTTATATATACATACATAGATATTTTCAATCTACATCTGATTATACGTAAATTCGTAATTTTATATTCTCAGCTTGAACACTCATACATTGTTTGTTGTGATCATTATTGTTGCGGTTATAAACTACAATAATAAATGATGAGCTTCATTATTAATTATGTATTTACGTCATAATATACTTATTATACTATAACCGTATTGCAAAGTACAGTAGAGATTCCTGACACTGTTTCGGTAGTGGTAGAAAATATTAAAATACCAACTACAAATAGGCAATAAACATTTTATGTAAAAAACCTTCTTGTTAAGGAAATAAATATTTTATAAATTTTATCATTTTCAAACTAAATACTTACTTATATTGTGCACCTTTGAATACACCCACACTCAAAGATATAAAGTTATTTATATGGTTCTATTTGATAAACTGTACTTTGGTAGGCCGTTAAAAATACAATAACAATTGACACAGATGATGTGATATTATGTTCAAACTTCATTCAGTTACACAAGTAACTATTCTGTGGTCTAATTGACACAGTAACGTATGAATTAAAATCAACACATGGCCTCTAGGCCTAAGAAATGCGGTATGTTAGTAATATTAGTAATGAATACTACTAAGCCATGTTTCACCGAAATAGTGTTTCAATCACAGACTAAACGTGGTTGTAGCCAAGTATATAGCTAATATGGTACGTATTTTGTACAACAATTGAATGGATGATAAATTATATTATATTTTATGGATATTTTGTTACGGTACGTTCGAATTGCGAAAACCTTGACCACTATTTAACAAAAAGCAGAGATTTGTGACATCGGTCTAATAAACCGCAACATTTATTGTAAATCTATGTTACATGTACCATAATAGCTACGGCCGCACTCAAAGACGCCCGTATCATACATTGTTCATTAATTGACACTTAAAACAATTCTTTAAGCATGTTTACGAACGTGTGCCAGTTTTTCTTAAGTAACCATAGACCCCACAGTCGGACTCTTTATTAGTATGGACAGGTATGCATGTGTGCACATTACAACGACTCTGTATCAATACTATTTTGTAGCCGACCAAACTATCGGCCGATAAAAAGTCTGCAGTCTGCGCGGGGTCTTAGAGATATTGAATATCTTCTTTTCTTTATGGCGGCAAATCAGTGTGTAGCCATAGCCCTGAATGCAACTGAATGGTGTCACAAATCAGTCAGCAAAACCAAGTCATCATTACATGTAACATTTGATACAAATCAATGGACGAGTCTATTCATTTCAAATAGTTCGCCATTAATTTGGTTGGAATCAAGGTATTTAGAATACAACCACAAATACTAGAAAGGTAAAATGCCTATAAATACACAAAAAACTTCTCATTGCAAACTAAGCGATAGCCAGAGAATCGCATAGGAACATAAAAAAGAAAAAAATACGAACCGGATCTAATTTAGTCTATGGCGCAACCGTAGACAAGAGACGATGGTCCGTAACAAAGTGTTTTTCTTACAACTATTGTGTTAAAGCTGAGGAAATTACAAAATAGAGGTCATTGTACTAACAGAACGAAAGATAGAAATGTTATAACGTTTTATAAGTGCACTGTGCAGAGTTAAAAAGGTTTTGCCGACAGTATTTTGATCCCGCGTAATAGTATAACATACTGAAACGAGGCATTTTAGAAATTAACGCAACATGATCTCTATAACCATTTAATCACTCATGTCAAGCTTCCGACTTTTTCTGAGTATCATATTATTATTATTGTTGTTTATTCTTCGAAAAAATAGCTTTCTGAACACGCCCACTTAAATGTAGATTATTTACAATGGTTTTAAGAAATACTTAAATTGTGACAAAAGCTATTTTTGAAAGTATTGTCTAACTGGACCGAAATAAGCCAAAATACGTCTTTTCAAAGAGTTCATAATTGTAAGGAATTTGGACGGTAATTTCGTACATAAGTACAGGCGTGATTTAACTTGACTTGACTTTATATTTCTTAGATCAAAACTACATTTCTATCAGTACAAAGGTCGATTTCACTTCTTTCTGGTAAGATTTTAATAGTTCAGTACGAAACTCGTAAAAAGATCTATCAAAATTTTATGAAGAAGTGAAATCAAATTCACATTTTCTATCAGACGATCTGTTCACATTTGCCAACACATAACCCATCTTTGGGCTTCGCCAGAGTCGGGTAAAAAGGACATTCCAAATTTAAATTCACGATTGACGCACCTCATGTCTCCCTAACGCCTCTAAGTTGCCGTGATGCGAGTCTATCCTGTTTATATTGGCTTTGAATTCGTCCCGTGCTTTCTGCGCTTGCGTGTGAGGTACCAGCGTGTCTGTGGATCCCTCCGTGTCTATGGTGCGTTCGGAGTGAAGGAACTCCTCTTGCGAGCCGTTGACGTGTGTCGGCTTGGCGTCCGGGTAGGTGAGATCGAAGTTTGAGACCGATGTTGGGTTGGTTTTCTCTAGGCCCGATGCTAGGGATTTTGATGTCGTCATGCGTTCGTTTTCTAAATAGAACACAAGAGATACAAACTATAGTAGTATTAAACACTCGCTTCCTCTGCGGCAATAAAACGTGGGACTGCGACAGCGCATTCTTATCTCTTTTACACTCACACCTCCTTATTCATAATTGGTGCTGTCATCATTTGACAGAAAGTGACAAAACAGTGTAATAGCTAAAATAGGTTTATTAGACTGTGAGTTTTTATGAATAAAGGGGACAGTTTTATGTGGAGGCGTAGTGCTGCACTGCACACTGCATAATTATCTATACGTGCGCGTGCGCATGGCTCACTCTCTTGGTTATGAATGATTTATGGCCGCAGAGGAAGTGAGTTTTTAATACTACTATAAACAATCTAATTATGATATTTGTAAGACAGAAGTTAATTGCTATAAATGACAGAAATTACTTAACACGTTCCGGGACACTACTCCAGACACAATAGATGTTTTATTGTTTTCACGACTGTAGGCGTTCACTGTACCGGAACGTGTAAAGATACTTTGATTTTGCTATTACAAAATACTTTATTTTTAATTCTGTAAATACTGTTTTCGCAGAAGCAGACCATAGACGGGATGTATATTTTGAGCAATATCATTGGTAGTTTTTTTATGTCACCCGTACACAGTATCGCTCAGTTTTAGTTTCAAATGGGCGATCACTGTCTCGTTTCGCCTATCTAATAATTATCATTGTACTAGCGGTCCCAGCGAACTTCGTTTCGCCCCCAGCTTCGTCCGGCCTTGGCCCCATTTGATGGGATTTTTCTTTGCTATAAACCTCACGGAGCCCGAGACCTTTCCAACGAATGCAAAACCGTGGAAATCGGTTCGTGCGTTTTGGAGTTTATATAGTAGATTGTCTGCAATTTATCAGTTATCTTACCAATAAGTTTGTCAGCGGGCGGCCTCTGTTCCCCGTCGTCCTTGTGGTCTTTGGGCAGCGACGACGCCCGCCCCCCGCCGCCGCTCAGGATGTCCAACACCCTGTATACAGACATTCATTATTAGTATACCTTGCTGTGCAAACAACAGCGCCTGTATATTTCTCTGTTTAGTTTATGTTGACTGATAGATAATGCTTTGGCATTAAGTCCGCCGTATGTAAAATTTTATGTTTTGTGCATGAAGTTTTAAATAAATAAATAAACAGCGTGCTGTACAAGCCCATTTGCATCTTGATTACGAGAGAAATGGTGTTGTATTTTAAGACTTAAAAATTAAGTCGTGGCTAGAAAATATTAAAACTAAGACATGCATCACAAAAAAACCTAAAACCTACCTATTCAAAAACGAAACCATTTCCTTGTGGCTAGGAGGCTTGATGCTGGCTGCGTTGCCACGTAGGATAGCTTAGAGCTATGGATGTTTTTGTCCAACCAATAGAAATATTTTAATGTCTTACCTTTATCTTTTTTTCCTGAGTTGCAATAATAAATAATGGTAGACGATTACTAATACTTTCCTTTAAACACATATTTACAATACAGGGTGTTATTGCAAGGGGGTGCCAAATTTTTTGAGGTGAATGAGACCGTCAATATGAACAACTTTTACTATGGGGTCATGGTCAAAATCTTAAATGAAATTTCAGGTTCCCCATACAACATTAGTCACCTACATTGACAATAATGTATGGAGAGGCAGAAAATACAATTAATAATTGAATGATGGTCCCATAATAAAAGTTGTTCATATTGATGATTATATCGCTTGTATTGTGTATGTATATGTAATACTATGTTAGTGTACATTGTATTCATTACTTATTGTATTTGTTTTGTTTTTATTATATTGTAATAGATTGTTTATGTATTTTGAATTTATATGTAATCTAAATACTTATTAATAATTAAATACATTTCTTTGTCGCACCGCCCACAATCATTTCTGCTTAGCTCAAAGGTATGACTGGTAGAGAATGCCATACGGCATTAAGTCCACCTTTTGTACAGGTTTATGGTTGTGCAATAAAGTATAAATAAATAAATAAATTGATGGTCCCTTTCACTTATCTCATCGATAACGTTTTTAAATCCTATGATTCTGCTTGGTAGTAGTAGGTTAGTAAATCCCTGCAGAGATAAAGTAGTTTATACTGGTTTATGCGAGTGAATTTTCGCTAAAAGTAGTTGCCATGTGAAAATAAAACCTGATTGGTAATCTAGCTTCTAGAATTAAATCCGCCTAAAATGTATGTAAATTTTTTGTTAACATAATATTTGTATGAGATTTTAAACTTTCGCGTTGCATTACAATGAGAATTAGACATGACGAGTCTAACACGAAATAGAAATATAAGTCGAGCAGTAATAAGCATTTACTCATATTTATATTCCGTGTTTAGACCCGTCATGTCTAATTCTCATAATATTTGTAATGAGCAGTTTTCTTCCATCGTTTTACAGCTCTCACTAGATGGCGTTAGGGTCACTTTAGGATCATTTTTTTTACGTTGGCGGAAAACCTTATACAAATAAAAAAAAGTGCGTAAGTAAATATTGTAAAAAACGTTAGTGACTCATGGATTAATTTGGATTATTATTTTTTGTCATTGCTATCTCCTTAATGTAGTAAAGGTTCACATGAATATTGTTTCACTGTTTATTATTTACGTTGGCGAAAAGCAATTACCCTCTGCTATAATTCTTAAATTAAGTTTAAAAAGTTAGTCCCTAAAGTGACGCTTGCGCCATCTCTCGATGATAGAAACATCTCATGACAATAAAACTGCTCATTGGCTCTATATGGTAAGCCATAAAGAGTATATTTCTCCTCTCTTCTGCACTTTTGATACCAGACTTTGCTTTGAGATACCACCGATAGCGTGTAGATATTCTATTGCTGCAAACTAAGCGCTTCCCGTCGTCCTTCATAATGCGCACAGCTTAATAATGGA
>OY757269.1:10458671-10495469 GCA_963584085.1 Pyrausta aurata
GGCTGAAGCCACTTTCTGACTTTAAGGCTGTGTTTACTCAAAACCAGAGCTGAGTGAAAGTGGTGCTAGTGCTACCGTCTGTGGTATCAGAGCGGTGGGAAGTAGCAAACACTATAGTTTAACCGCTCAGAGAATAATATTTTGACGTTTTCAAATTCGACACAAAATATAAAAATAATTTCAAATAATGTGTCAGACTAGGAGTCGAACCCCGTGTCTTACGCTATCCGGGCGCATACCTTTACCATCCTGCCACCGACACATTGGCAAGAATTTCAAGCTGCCTGACTTTACTGGTAGGACCTAAATGATTAGGAGACATGATTCGGCCTTTCAGGGCACATTTTTTTTCACTGTATATTTGACGTTTATAAGTGTCATTTCATGACCCTAATTGAAATAAAGATTTTGAATTTCAATTTGTCAATTTTCCCATAATTTTTATGCCAAATTTTAAAAATTGCTAAATAGCATTTTCTGATCGGTAAAATTATAATTTCTATGCGATTTAATCTTTCCAGAAAGATCAACACCCAGTCCAAGAACCGTCTGGACTCGCACCCAGCCATCAAGGAGCTGGTGACCAAACTGTCGAAGGTCCTGTTCGAATCGCAAGAGCACATCGATGCGGATGTGGTCAGGGACGCGTTACTGGCTTACATGTGTCATGACGCGCCGCTGCCGTGCTCGGAGAGGACTAAGAAAATAAAGGCGAGAGTGTATAAACACCAGAGGTATGTCCTGCTATTTTGAACTATTAAACATGCCGATCTCCGCAAAACCCCAGGTTTCCTACAAATGCCAGTCAATCACATCAAATGGCTGAATAAGCAGAAGTGCAATGATGCGGCAGAACAACTCTATGCTACTTCCACCATCAGCACATATGCCACAAGTTTGCCCTCGAATTTAGCACAAGTAAAAAAATATTTGAAGTCAACCACTCCCAATTTGCGCTCACTTAACTTTTGACTACTATTAATAATAATATTATAGCCTGAAGCCTGTACTGGAAAACAATAATTACAAACTATACTACGACAGAGCAATTCTCACTGATAGGACAATATATAACAATAGACCAGACATAACGCTTATTGACAAACACAACAAAACAGTACACATCATAGATATTGCAGTCCCAAATACACACAACCTCCACAAAACCATTACCGAAAAAAAAACACAAATACACAGAGTTCAAGGACGAAATACTTCATATTTGGCGAATGGATAGGTATTTATCGTGCCGTTGGTGCTGTCCAGTACAGGAGTCATCCCCAGACATTTTTGATTACAGCATTTCCGGTGGCACCAAAGAAGTTCGCCCGCAAGCTCAGTAGACTGACGAGAGACAAATTACGTACGGTAATAGGAACTATAACAGGCCATTGACTCCTAAACAAGCACCTGTTCACCATAGGTGTGACAGCCAGCCCTCTGTGCAGAGGCTGCATGGAGGAAGAGGAAACACCACAGCATGTGCTCATAGAGTGTACAAGCGTGGCAGAACAACGGGCAGACATTCTTAAATCCCTAGCATCACTCCAAGAGGCCTGTGGCAGCTTTGGAAGGCTGCTAGCCTTCTGGGAGAGCCTGGGATGGTTGGAATAGATTAGTAGAACACACGCACAATGGCCCAATTAAGCGGCTTAGTGCGTAAAACGCTCAGCAAAACTAACTAACTAACTAAGTAACTACAGGATTACGTACTCTTGATCTACCTGAATACACATACATAACTATGCAGAAGGCGGCCATATTAAACACGTGCCGCATCGTCAGGATTTTACAGGACGCAATTAACTTTAGGCAATGAGACATAATCTACCGAGACAGATGAAAATACTTCTTTTTACCTCTATGTGGCTCGAGATAAAAAATACTAAAATAATAATAATAAATTCCAAAAAGCCGTAATTAAGTTATGGTACGGCCTTAATTAAATTATGTCCTATGTGTAACTGGATGTCTGTATGTATTCATAAATATTTTTTCTTTCTTTCACAGAAAACTCAGAGGAGACAGCATTCCTTCAAGACGACTCCAAGACGTAGACATTGACACTTTAAACATGGAACTCGACTACATTAACAACCAGCTAGATTTCAACAACGAAATAGGCAGAAAAGCCAGAGATATTATAGGCAAATACTATGACAGCAAAGACAGAAAAGCACCCCTAGATTTCGACGCTCAAATGGAGCGAGAGAAATTGCTTTACTACCAACAAAGGTACTTAGATAATGGTGACTCTTACGATGATGTTGTCATTGTAAAGAAGAATCTTGATGCAGATTTCAACTTCCCCAATGATGCGAGAATGGACACAGATTTTGATGAAGATTACCACGAACCGACTCCAGAAAACACAGAAGATTTTTGTATAGGTAAGGAACATGTCATGTCGCTTTTTGCGTACTTAGAATGGAGTTACAGGCAGGAAATCAAAAACCTACATAATAGGAGACGCGGTCTATTGATAGCGTATGGTTTGATACACAATATCGTACAAAATATGATACGAATGATCTCGGAAAACAAGCCCAAGTTTGTGTTGTACTCCGGACACGATAAGACGTTGCAAGCGTTGATACTAGCTTTAGGATTGAATAATTATCAGCACTACAACATACAGTATGCGTCGAGGATGATTTTTGAGGTGTACAGAAAGAGCGATTTGCGTGACGAGTTTAAGTTTACTAAACGAAAAGCGATCGCGCAGGATTTTTATTTTCGGGTTGTATATAATGGTGAGGATGTGACAGATAAATTGAGTTTCTGTAAGCATCGGCAGAATGTTGTTATGAAGGTTGTTGACCCGGCTGACGATTTGAAGACTTATAATACATATCTGTGTCCTATTGAGAGTATAGTTAGGTTCATCCACGACGACTATTTCGCGTCGTTCAACGTTAGTAATTTTAAAGACGCCTGTGCTACGTATGGTAGCGGAAAACATGCTTTATAATTAGCGTGTTTTGTTTGTTTGTGATCAGTATTTTATTAATCCACTATTTATTATTATTATTTATTAATTCGAATGGTTGCCATATTTAAATTTGTATTTATTTTTAAAGTATCTACTTAATTTTTAGATAACTATTTAAATTGAAATTATTTTTGCTTCTTTGGATCTGATGAGATCTCATTAATTTATTAATATCACATTTCATTTAAAGCTTTAATATTTACTTACTATGTGATCTCGTGATAGCGCGCACAAAATTAATTTTATCTTAGGTATACTTAACTTGTGAACCTGTGAGACTGTCCTTAGTATTTTAAGTTATTACAATTTATGATGATTTATTATAGAAATACGTAAATGTTGCCTGAATATTCTTTTATTTTAATAAATTTTTGACGAATGTTAAGTAAATGACGGGTAAAGATTTATACAGAAAGATGATTATTTTTACTGTAATTAATTATGTATCCTTTATTTTTCAAAAACGATTTAAATTGTCAGGATGCGTTACATAGTCGATTTTAAAGGAATGCTACGAATTACGTTCATTCATAGATTATAAATAACATTGTGCCATGCCATTATTTTTAAAACTTTATGGTTCTAAAGTTATCAGCCTGTCTCTTTTTATTGTTTCGGGTGAGAAAGAAAAAGAGACGCTGGTTCCAGTTCACCCTGATGATTTTTTGGACTTACAAATGAATACAAGACAAGATTAGATTGATAGAAATGATGGAAAGTAGAAAAGGGCGAATGTTGGGACACCTGATTCGACACAATCATTTTAGCAAAACTATAATAGACGAAAGTATAGAAGGAAGAAGGAAGCGAGGAAGACCAAGAATAGCTATATGGAGCAAATAAAGCAAATGTTAAGTGTCGTGTCGTATCAGGAGGTCAAAAGAATGTCGGAAAACCGGAAAGAATGGAAAATACCTTAAAAGCTCTGCAATTTTAGCTTGGACACATTTTTTTAGTTTTGTTACGCATTTACGCACCGTTCATTTTAAGAGCTAAGAGCGAGACGATGAATAAAAGTACCTACACAAAAGAAATGTTGCGGAGTTTCGATTGACTTCCAAAAACCGTAATCCACCTTTAAAATACTAAAGATGTTATTTTAGAAAATAATTGCTTGTGCGTTGTGAGTTTGACGCATGATTTTATTTAAAAAAAACCATCCAATGTATTTATAGATTTTTATTTATTTAAATAAATGATAAGTTAAGTTGGTTGTGCCGAATATAGGCTGTTACAATTAATTTTATTGATTCAAAACCACAGGCAATTTTAGGTAATAACATTATTATTATTACTCTGTGTTGTAATTTTACTAAGTCATAATTGTAAATAACATATCAAACACCTACATGATATCAATGTACTTATTTAAAGTAACTGAATAAAACCAAATGACCATTGAATTCGTATGTATTTTATTTAGGCCCCTGTCACCGCCGAAAAAAATAAGGTCCTAAAAATAAAAGTTCAGATTTTCCACACTAATAATCCTTTGACTTTTTAGGGTTCCGTAGCCGAATGGCAAAAAAACGGAACCCTTATAGTTTCGTCAAGTCTGTCTGTCTGTCCGTCCGTATGTCACAGACACTTTATTCTGAAACTATAAGTTGAATTGTTAAAACTTTAGATCTGTGGCACTTTTTGATTGTAATTTTTTGTTTACGACTTTTTTTCTTTTTAATTAGTGTGTAAGTGGCTTTTTTTGTGCATGCTGTGTTCGCCTGTAAGAGGCTGTACATTTAGCATAGTTTACTTTGTAAAATACGTAATATTAGTAATAATGTACTAGTAGTAGGTGAACCTATTAAATAAAAATAAAAATAAATAAAATAAAAAATAAGCATCACATAGCTGAAACTTGGTAGGTAGGTGTATTTTGTTCACCGCTTTCCGATTCAGATACAAAAAGTAAGAAAAAATAATATTTAAGGGGGGGCTCCCATACATAAAACTAAAACCTTAAATTTTTTTTTTACTTAAACCTATGCGTGTGGGGTGTCTATGGATAGGTCTTTTAAAATGATGTTGAGGTTTCTAAAACCATTTTTCTAAAAGTGTAAGGTTTGAGATATAGACGCTTCCAAAGTGGTAAAATGGGCGTCCCCCCCATCTAACTTTTGAACTAAGAAAGTGAAAATTTTGAAAAAAATATATGATGTAGATCTCAACAAAAACTTGCAACGAAAATTGGTTTGAAGGAGATCGAACCAGTAGTTTTTGAGATATTGCACATTTTTATCAACCGCAAATATAACTTTGTCTTTCATACAAACACTATTAAAAAACAAAGTTATTTTTGCTGTCGCAATATATTGTGATGTTTTCGTTAAGTGAAAGTAAGTGGACCCTGAATTCAGTTAAGGGTGGCACGGAACCCTCAGTGCGCGGGTCCGACACGCACTTAACCGGTTTTTATCCATTTATCCACACTGACGGTCTTAGTGTGTGGAAAATCGGAACAACCAAATTAAATGACAGTCTCATCACAGTCTTATGACTGTTCGCTTATGTATGCTAGCTCTATAGTTATGCAAATATTAGTACAATTGGTTAGCACACCTTCGCAATCAGTTTATCTGATCCACAATGAACTCATGCTTGTGGCATGCGATTTAAACGCCATGAATCGGTAGACATTCCAATAAAATATTTATTTTATACATACATTATGAAGTGCATAGGGATAATAGTGATAATAATGATTCATATTAACTTTCGAAGGTTTATTACTCCTTAGAGTACCTACATTGTTGTTGCCTTACGGCCGATCTCTATTTAGCAAACTAGTCAAAAGTAGATAGATCCTCGACCGGAGATAGAATTTCCTACTGCCAGAAATGTTATAGGGACAAAAAATCTAAAGGTAGATAAACTATTTCTATCTCTGGTAGGGAAAAACCACAGTTAGAGAACGACCGTTATACAGACAGGTTTAGATAACGATCGTAGCTATAGGAGTGAAGAGCTCTATACGGTATCTATAATTTGTAGATGATTCGGTGTCTTAAGGGCAATCAAATTAGGGGTCCTAAGATTAGAAAATAAGCTAAAACATAAGAATTTCTTGGCTCGTTCCATCAAATTGATACTTCTTTATCTGGGTTCAATATGTAGTAGTACTGGTAGAAAATGCTTTAAGCATTAAGTCCGCCATTAGTACTTTCTTTTGTCTGTGCAATAAAGAATAAAATAAATGAATGTAGCTGTTTAACTTGCGAGTTTGATTTGAAATCTCTGAAGGATTTTATATTGCTTTTTTTGATTGATATTTTTGAACAGCTACGACACGACTATGACGCTGCTTTGTGGGTCGCGACGAAATCGCATATTTCTTATCGTAAAGATGATAGTTTAATCTAGCCAAAGCTCTTTGTCCCAATTTATTCAGGTGCAGTGCCCGTACGCACGTACGCACTGAGAAATGCACGCGGCTGAAAATACGCGACGCGGGTGACTGTAGCTAAAATAGCTGAGCCTACGTGCTGAGTGGCACTGCTCATCATATCAGGTTGAAAGCACTTTGGTGACTCACCTCATGATAATCTGGTCTTTAATAGATACATCACTCGTGATTCCTAAACTTTAACTCTGGTGAATCATGGATAAAGCTGGCTTTAAATAGGATTCAGAGGATATAACCGTTCATACAGAGTTCTAAGGATTTTAATGCTACACCAGTGGGATCAACTCATAAATAAAATTTGTTGCAACTATGGTCCTACCGTAGGACGTAGGACGTAAGACTCCTATGTCTATTCATGCCCGCTTCTTTAGACACTTAACATTCTATTAGCTACTTACCTATTTGCAGGGGCGTAGCTACCGCCGTATCTGCCGTATCAATTATACGGGGCCCCCGCGCCACGGGGGCCTCCAACGTGCGTAAGCAAAAATTATTAAAAGCTTTTCACCCAATTTTTTTTTTCAGAAATGACAAAAGTTCAAAAAGCGATTTCTTTTTTTCCCGCGTAAAGCGTGCGTTTAAAAGTTGGCAACGCCCTACATCAGTTATCGCGGGCTGTGGGATTTCCCCGTTTAAGTCATTTACTTCAACGGGGGAATCCCACAATAATCGATGTACATACGATACGATGATAAACCATGGAGAACAGTGTTTATTGATGCGTTTTATTTAATTGTGCATTACATTGTAATACAATACAAACGTTTTTTTACAAATACTGTTACAAATATATGCAAACGTTTTTTTTCTTTTGTGAGAAATCTTTACCCTTCCTGAGGGCCCCAAAACAAATTTTTATACAGGGCCCCGCCAAAGCACGCTACGCTTCTGCCTATTTGTAGCCATACAAAAGTCAAAATGGACTAAAAACCTAAGTTAGACCCTTTAAAAAAATCTATGGGCCTTCGATCTAGGATCAGAACCATGATCAAGGAGTGTAGTAAGATTCTGTGTGAAAAATAAGGCTCGGAGATGAAAGGGTTAGTTGTACGATTTACATTAGAATCAGTACACATGTCAAGCTGACAACCTCTTATCAATGTAGCTGGCATTTCTGAAAAGATACTTATCTATTACTTCTTTTCTAGGCCACGCATGCTTTTGTTACGTTATTTATACTGTGCTAAATTATAATTAGTTGTAATAAAACATACACATTTTCAATCTAGGTTGTTTTTCCTTTAGCCTACTACACCGGAGCATATCACGATCATGCCAGAAACGTGTCAGACAAAAAAAACCTTTGTATTGAAAACTATATGGCACCTTGTGCACCTTATGCAATAGGCCGTTCCGTCACCGACCAACACAGTCGAGTGTCATGCACGGAGCGTGTCAGCACAGATAATATAATACTACTAGTGTGTCAGCAAGCACCGGTAAAATTAGCTCTCGCTTGCTCTCGCTTTCACTCCATAGATGGGATAGGTGTAGTGGGCCCAGACCTTTATTAATAACTAAAAAGATTAAAAGAATTAAGACACTTATCTAAAAAAATAAACTAAAAGTAATATAAGTATAAAAATACTAAAAGTAACCTTTGTTACGTGAGCTATTGACAATGTTCAACGTACAATTTTTTTCATAACAAATAGGTACCTACATTTACTCAGAACCACAAACATGTAATATGTAAGTACTTGTAAGTAAATCTAAGTACGATTGATTGGAGTTAATTAAAAACTGATTTCAACCATGTGAGTTTAACATAGCGTTAAAATACATGTTCCAATAAAAACATTTTTTCTGCTATGGTACGTTTAACGAAATCAACAAGTCGCCGCTTCTGGCCAATAAAGGCAATGTAGTTTATATTTTAAAATTGTAGTTAAATTCGCACTATGCGTAACTACTCAGTGTGTAAACTACGCATTACCTAAACGCAAGGCCACCGTATCTCGCGAGTGGGTGATAAGTTTTTAGGGTTCATGAGGGAAATAGCAAAACCAGAACCCAACATTTTTGTTCATTCAGTCTATATGTCTGATTCCGTACTTACTACAAAATAAAAGTACGTAGGGCCCACTACAAAAAAAGAGCTTATAAAATTGGGGGGCTGGTCACATGCATTTAAAGATATACAATTAGGTGGGTCTTATCGCTAGAAGCTGTCTATTAAAGTCTGTAGAAAAAGTATTAATTCATATGAAGCGATAATCTGTCCAAAAAGCCGAAAGGTCGATGATGGCGTGTCTCAAATCTCAATCATAATACCTGAAAATGCAAAGGTAAACTTTCCGCCTTGGGAAAAGTACCATATTTCGGACTCCAACTGCGTTACTGCCGATGCACACTTGGCTATTTTTTTTATGTAGGTGAGTAGGTATAATATTGTGTTACCAACTGATATAGGCATAACACTATGTTTACATTATATCGTGATAATTTTGTTGCTCAGACGCGGTTGTTTTCAAATGTAAATTGCAAGGATACGGATAAACAATTCATAATTTTTCAGGTGAACGTAAACAGAAATGATGCAATTTAACATGGATTTGAATAATATCAATAACCATTTGTTTTTCATGCGAACACGTGACAATAACATTGTTATTTATTTATGAATAAATCTGATTTATTCAATGGTCATAAAATGTTTAACTTGCGGCTTTGAAATAGCATTTTTTTTTATAATTAGACGTTTGACGTTTAGCAGTTTTACAAACAAACTTGCTTGAATAGAAGCAAGTTTGTTTAATGTAATGAAGGTAAGTAGGTACCTACTCGACACAGCATGGTTTTCATTACAAGTACAGTAGGTACTTTTCAAACGTTAGTTTGTGTATTACAATACATACATACAATTAGGCCATTACCTATTTAGCAGTCCAAAATATTCCAATTCCATCAAAAGTCAACTCGGCACATCACTAGCTTGTTCGGGTTAGTCGGAGTCGATTACCTATTCAGTGGTGTCGATCTACCCGGCGCTTGATGTTTCACTCTAAAGCAGTAGGTACTAGTATCTACGAGTATTACTCCTCAAGCGTACCATACCACCACACTAGAACGCCAAGGTATCTTATATAGTTGTTATAAGGGCTAGTTTGCAATAAAAGTCAGTAATCTAATGTGCTGGCGACTGTACCTTCTTAGGTATACCTACATGACAGTATCATCGTAGTAGGTACTATACTATTATATCTTCTGTGGTATCTTGGTCATAATGCATAACATTACATAAGTGTTTGTTTGTAAACAGAACCATCAATATCTTTCGTAACTTCTTTTGCTATCGTGTCTGAAATCATGATTTATTATGTTTTTCAGCACTTGCATGAACATTGACTTTTTATGTTTTTGACTACACGTGGCGTAGGTTAAGTACTTTCATTATCATGGCACTCGCAGAATATTGGATACTCGTCTACATGGACATCCTACTCTATGTTATCTCTATTTGTGAGCATTGATAAGCTTTAATGCAATTGTCTGCGGCCTGTTTAACAATGTTGTTCTATTATGTGTATGTGTTCTGTTCAATATTTCATAAGTTTGTTTACCGTTATCAGTCCAATAATTATGAAATGACGGTCATTATTTCATTAAATCTTTCGTTGGTTAGTGCGTGTTTGTCGATGGTGAAACAGGGCTTTATAGGCCTAGGAATAATGGTTCAGAAATCCTGTTTGTACCTATATTTCTCAGAATAATTGAATTTTTGCCGTGGCCCTACGTGGCCCAAAGAAAACTACGACGAATCGAAGGAGTGACCTTGGCACTGAATTAACCTGTTATGTTAAAAAAACACGTTTAGAACAATGGGTAATTAACATAAGTTAGGTACTATTTGTTGACTTAAGAAAAAAATTTAATTTCGCAACAAAATACTAAAAGTTAGAAAACCTTTTCAATATTTGTTTAAATCAGGCCGCAGAATTCAATTTAAATATAGAACTATAAAATTTTAAATACGTTACATCATGTCTAATTCTCATTGTAATGCAACGCGAAAGTTTAAAATCTCCTAAGTAGTAAGTAGTACTTATAGACTTACTTCTTACTTAGCGTGGGACTTAAGTTTTTATGGACTCTACCGCGAGTGCTATGATGGACTCAACGTATACTCGTACATAAGAGAACAAGCCTTATGATAAATAAATAAGCACTTTGACGCTTATTGACGCAAGCAGAGTCGTTGCCTCAAGAACCTTGGCCGAGTGTTGTTCTAAACCTTGGCAGTGAACTCAGGAACTGACGACGCGTTTCGGCGCACGGCTGAGGCCATTTTAGCTGGAAGATCATGTTTCTTAGCGATAATTGTGCAGATTGTTTGCTTTCTTTGCAATAAACGCGATTAAAAAAATGTTTTTTTTTGTATTCCATTAACCAACCAATTCTAGTTGTTTCAAAAATCGTCTAGAATAATCGATTGAATATGTAGTGATGCTTTTATTCCATCGTTTTATAGCTTCAGATTTTGACAACTATAATATTTTGGTTGCGATTTGGGTTGGTCTTATCTCGAGACGATAGAGCTTACATTTTTGAGAGTCTTACTTAAATTATATATATTTTCATATCACTTCTTTAGTTTCTTTGAGGATCACTTCCTTCTTCTTTTGCTTCTTATAAATTTGGTGGTAAGTGTAAGCTTGTTATTGCTCAACTAAAAACACTTACATACATGCATTTTCTAATTAAGCCCATTATTGTTTCAAGTCTGAAAACTTTTCCATCAAATTGAAAACAAAATTCAAATGCGTATGAAATCATGTGCTCGTATCTAGGCTCTACTTACACAGTTGTTATAAATGCCTCGCCTATTTATGGGCTCCGTAATTAATTAATATGAATTAATTGTTTCAAAACAAATGAGTCACGTGTTGCCACGTTTCCTGCGCCCGCGCCTGTTAGTAAACAAGGGGGGTGTGTCTAGCTGACTCACTCGCACTTATGTAACGTCAAAAACGCACTCGCATTGTAAACATACCCAAGGCTGTTTGTATCGTACGATTAAATATCTGATTTGCCATGGCATTGCTGTTTGCGAGAAAATTCGCGAATGTTTTGAGTTGGCTATGCCTATGATATAATCCGTCGATTATGCTTTGGAAAAGTGAGGGAAAACAAAAGGAATGTATTAGGTTGCTACCAAATCTCAACAAAGATTGTGTTTAAACTAATCTTTTACTTCGAGCAAAATATAAATGCAAGTAGTTAATTGTGATTTAACTTATTTAATATCCTGTCTTAAACTAAGCACATAGACGGTGTGGAGCCTCATAGATTTAATGCGACAGCGTTTTATCAGACGTGGGAAAAAGGCTTTCATAGAGACACACACACGATAGAGATACACAATTTCATTATATCAATCCCCTGCATTAAACAGTTATTGAAATTCCATCTGAGTCGCTCAAAAATCTTAAATGATTATTGGCGAAGAGTCAACATTGGTATTCCATTCGGGAAACAAAATAACAGGTATGTAAGTATGAAACCTATAGTATATTCGTACAAACAACGAATAAGTCGATCTGAAACTCTCAAACTCTCTCTCTGAATCTCTCAAGATGGAAATTTTCTTTCATCACAAAGTTTGAAAACTACTAACAGGTTTTTTTCTACGAGAAACAAGGTATCCAATGCTTATGCCTAAAATGTAATGTTTGTCAGTACATTAATCAGTACATTATAAAATAACCTATTTCTGATATTGATAGCCAGCTGAAGTTATTACTACCTATTTGAACCACCTTTATAATAAAAATACCTAATGCGAAAACCCCGACCTTTTTTTCTTACGACGCAATAGAGTGTAAGATAGACTGCAGTAGATAATCTTAACTTTAAAAACAAAAACAGTTTTTTTTATCTATGACACAAGATGAGATGCGAGACGGTGGCGTGATCTGTGTGACGTAGTAGTCACCTACCTACGAGTACATTCAAGAAACGCGCAGTATACGGATTGTAAACAGAACACTCATTATAGATGCACATAATAGACAAATAACATTCAATAATACCGACGTTAAATATTGATTACCTACTAAGAAAACATTTTTCTCTTGATTTTTCCATTTACAAGTGGCTAAACTTAGTTTTCTTCGCGAACAAAAGGCGTTGTCGTCTACGGCGTAGGCTATAATTTACTACGAGATTTCGTAGCAAGCATTTTTTTCCGTGTCTGCGATTATTAATTTTGAAGTGGTTTAGTAGGTTGATACTTTACTTTGCTGGACATTTATTTGTGACACTTGTTTTAATAACTATTT
The DNA here is from genome assembly GCA_963584085.1 of Pyrausta aurata. NCBI lineage: Eukaryota > Metazoa > Arthropoda > Insecta > Lepidoptera > Crambidae > Pyrausta > Pyrausta aurata. Next base: position 10,471,348 of record OY757269.1, read on the forward strand.
TTGAATCACTTGCTTCAAGATGGCGTTTAATATTCATTGGTTAAAGTCCAATTATGGAATGGAAATCATTAGAAATCCACATAGGAGGAATGTGAAAATAAATGGTTAATTTTGTGAGTACTCACGTTTATATTTCGCGTGATTTTCTTTGATTTTTCTTTCGTTTTCGAACAAAGTCACACGCCATATCCAAGCGAGTGATTCAAAAATTGATCTCCTGTTCACATTCTAAAAAAAACTTATCCCAACCTCTAGTTATATGAATTTAGTTTCGCAATTCGGAAGCTATTTTGCAAACATGAAAATAAAACATTTCCCTACAAAATAGTAATAAAACGAGCAAAGAGTATCTTGCGTCACGAGATACTTGGCAGGATTCCATAAAAATCAATAACCGGGCGACTTTTATTACAGAAAAATCACAACGCCAAGTAAACAACGACGCTAAGCTTCCTTGTTTTTTAGCAATCACTGCGATTCAGTGATAAATTACAGTCTAGGAGCTAAAAGCAAAACCTAGCTTACTTACCACAAATAATTAAACTAGGTCTGAACCACTGTTTAACTTTAAATATAATATGTCTAGTTTAAAATCAACATCAGTCAGGTCAAATGGCAATATAAGGGTAACATGCATTTCCATTTAGTTCAAACCTTGTTTATTTATTTATGGTAAGGCCGTATGTTTTTTGACATCATTTAGCCACACACGAAAATATTTCAGCTCACAACTACAGACTGATGTTAATTTTCATTTCAGTATTAGAATCAGTTTTGAATATCTTGTCTTTATAATACTCTTGCGTCACTTTTTGGCAGGCCTCTATGATAAACTAAATCCAAGATTTGTTTTCCCTCTTTCATTGACGTCTTTTAAATCTTCTACTGCCGCATTCATAGTTGTTACTTAGTATTGATTGGATGTTTTTTTCCTACGAATGCAATACTAGTATTATTGTTGTTACGCATATTGTATGGCTTTCTTACCTTGGCTCATTCATTGTTTACTTCATGTTTACTCGATAAAATCTATCTACTCAGGAGATTTTATATAATTTATAAGAAATTGTAATCAATGTATGCAAAATTACAAAAACTCTTCTTGTTAAAAAATGATAAACTAGAAATTATGTAGATTATCTGAATGTTATTGGAATTATGATACTGACTTACGTAAAAACAAAACAGAGATAAGAAGTGCACTTAAGGCACAAAATATGCATAGTACCTACCAAGGTTAGCATTATTGAAGTGAAACGCAAATTTAAACACGGAATCTGAAGAAAATGCCCGGAGGTACTACTTTTCAGGACTACATCCGTTTTCCTAGCTCTAGTCTTTACTCTTAATTAAGCTTTTTATGGACGCATATAGCTATAAGTAGAAAATACGAATACCAAGTCGACCCCCGAGATAGGCGACGCTCCCATAGCTATATCTTTACTAGTGGCACTACTGTAGACACTGGCCAGGTGGTAGTGAGTATTTGCCCCATCTGGAGGTTCCTCATCGATGACGACCTCCATGCGAATGTAATGATTAGTACTTCCTCAAAAATGCAAGTAAATAGAGTCTATTTCCAATACCACGTAACTAAGTGCAACTGTACTGTAGGTGCGCAGTAAGAAAAATTGGTGAAGCACGTCGCATCGGCACTGCGGCGCGAATGCATCTCGTTGCATCACGAGTGCAAGCCTCTTATATAAACGTAACATTTTCTCAATTGGTTCAAGTGAAACATAGAGTGGCCTTTGGGTGGTGTGGCTAAAAGAAACGATTTTGTTTTGAATTCTTTTCAGACTGTGCCAACAAATAGGCAGATACTTGATGATATGTGCAAAATACTAAACGACTATAACATGATCTCTGAAAAACGGAATCATGAACATCTCTGAAAACTATTCAAGGCAGAAGGGAGAAACAGTGCAGTGACCGCACTGTTTCTCTGATGTATGACATTTTCATATATTGTATCCAACCTTATGGCAAATAAATATATTTGTATTCGTAATGCCGAATTGGTTACGCATATTCAATGCTGTGCCGACTACATTATGAATTTAACTAGACGTTAGGGTTAGTTGGTAAGTCCATAGGCTTGTTTGATGAATGTCATGTTAACATATTCTACAATAGATAGAACAACACAGTGTATATTAGAGTTTTGCACTGAAAGATAATAATTGCGCTGTCTTTACGTATGGTCCCACGATCAGTTGCCTGTCATCAAATGGACGCATTCTTACACGTGGCAGAAGTGTCATGAAAGTGCATATTGTCAGCTAAATAACAATTCCATTAATGTACAGCGTGAAACCTGAGCACTTGTGTGTGGGTGTGAAGTGTGAATGCTATCGATAACGGCTCTAATACCTCCATCGCTCGGTCACGGGCGTTGCTTCGAAGTAAACATTACATTAGGTGATGCATTGATTGCATCTACGTTTCTGATTACAAAGTTCACAGTAACAAAAGTTAGATTTTAGTACTATCTAAGTATATTCACATAAAAAAGAAAGTCATGTGAGTTACTACACCACTTATAACTCGAGAATAGGTGGAAATTTTTGATTCGTCTCTGCCCCGAATAGGCTAATAATCCATCAGTTTTAAAAGCCATATTTTAATGGTCTAAAAATAAATACTTCTTCAATAGTTAATAGCCAATACGTTAAGCGGCGTAGGTGGGTAGTTACTAGAATTTAAAATTCTAAAGCACACCTAAATTGTGCGTTCACCGTCTGCGTCACGCAGGTTACGGTCAAGGCCAAGGGGAAATGTTGAATTCTTTACCAGCTCTGTACTGTATTTTATTATTTTCTTCGAGCATCTACAAATGTAGATATTGCATGTATTTGAGTGGTTATTTTATGTTGGTATACTTGCGGTCCCAGCGAACTTCGTTTCGCCTCCAGCCCCGGTATTTCAATAGTTATTCTAAGATGATTAGGGCCGTTCCACCATCGACGGGTAGGTACACGTAAACTAGCAAAAAAAATCATATGTGGAACGTCATTTAACATTTTAATTAATTAATCAATTAAATCATTTATTTCAGATTTGCATCCTTAAGTGTTAGTAACAAGGCGTTCTTATCCTAATGTTAGTAAAACAATAAATAAACAATAAACATATCATAAGCAGATCTTATTAGGACATTGTAGAACACCGTAATGGCCCATTTACACGAGGCCAGTAGACGAGCCAGTCCAATAAGCCAGGACAGTATTGGCTTCGTGAAAATAGAGCCAGGCCAGTGCATTTGACTGGCCCAAGCCAGTGGATGAAGCCAGTCCAATAGAATAGAACGGTTTCTTATTTGCTGGCGCCAGTGCTACTGGCCTCGTGTTAATGGGCCATAAGAATTTTAGAGTAATATACGATCTTCATTTGTTGTTGTATTTTTAGCTGCTTACGAACTTTCTTTGTATTGTGTAAATTACTTACCTACATGGCTTTACTTGTTTAAGTTTCTACTGCGCAGGCCTGTTAGATCAATAAGGGGAATAATAAAACGAGCGAATAAAAAATAACTTTGCGACTGATGATGACGTACTGTTTTAATCACTTGAGCGGTATGAATTTGAGTAAGCGAATAATTAACTAAACTAACGACGAATATTGATTAATAATAAAATCCAGAACGAGCTTACAACAAGTGGGCTTTGTTATATCCATTTCAGATATAAAAATACTATCCGGGCGACTAAATTACTAACCGAGCGACTAGAAATACATAGGGGGCAGCTTTAATATTAAGATATTTTCGATTTTTCCAATTGAGGTTGTACATAACGAACTACAAAAAAGTTCAATCTGAGCAAAGTTTGTGAGCTGCTGTGTTAATGATTATTGGTTACTGATATTCTATTTGAGGTCTTATGTTTTATATTTTATGCAAACTATAAAATGATTATTATTAACAACACCACCACTGGAAGCAAAAATGATACCCATTGGAAAAAAATGAAAACGAGGCCGGGCTAGCACTTATCTACTAGTGACGATGAGTAGCAGAGTTCCTCAACCCTCATATCAGTTGATGTTCCTTACAGTATTGATAAGAAAATCACTTTTTTTATTCACTGAAGCGTCTTTTTTTAGGGCTTCGTAGTCCAACGGAACCCTTATAGTCTCGCCATGTCCGTCAGTCCGCAGTTCAGCGCAGAGTTAGGTGTTAGAAAACTGTAATTTTAACTCAACTCAACAAAGTGGCGAAATAAGATTTTGAGAAATATTTTTTAATATACCTTAGTAAACATACTTACATAAAATAAGCAAAATAATTGCGAATCCGACTCGCACTTGGCCGGTTTATTATTACTTGATTTAGGTAAACGCAAATTGATTATTATTACTTTTTCGTAATACATTGTTTAATTTAATTACCTATAAGAATATTTAGTGTATCTTCAAATAGTATTTTTGCATTCGAAACACTTCATATAAGATTAAATACCGCTCAGTTTGAAAAATCCATTTGCCAAATATTGAAAAAAATGCAGGTCTTAATGTTGACACTCAATCAAAAATTGGGTCGCTCATATATTATGAAGCTTCTCATTTTGTATTTAAAGTAACTCAAATTATTATTTGTTAGTTGCTGATCTGTTGATTTCTCGTCACTCGCACTCAGTCGCTCACTTAGTAATTCTATAACCTAAATTAAGTATTTTTGACACTTCAGGATGTCTTTATATTGCTGAAATTCGGGTAAAAAAACTACGTTTCGCGCTCTCATTAAAATGTTGTTAGTGTTATTAAGTCACGTTTAAAATTATTTTTTGCAATTCACTTCTATCTGGAGGCAGAATAGCAAGCCTAGAATAGTTTGGCTAATCTAGGATGCAAATCTGTAACACATTGTTGCCTCAAAAGAGATAATAATGGATGTTTTATTCAGAAGAATTCTATTGTAAGATGTTGTATTGTTAGCTTAGGTCGCACCAAAATAAAGTTATTAATTAATAATTATAGAGTCAGCATTACTCGTAATTCGTAAAGTAGAGTGCATACTCTAGAGTGAGACTCTTCATAGAAATCAGACGGGTCACGTTATCGTAAAAATTGACGTTTTTCGACATACGCTACATTTATAAGTTGTCGTGAAGCGACAAATGTGAAGGGAGAAGATTAAGAAAAGAGGCAAAAGAGGGGAACAGAATTTATATAAAAATAAAAATAATATTTACAATACCGATAAGTGAAAAAAAAGATGATGAGTGAATGTATGTGTGTAAGAAGAGTGCAGTGGGCGTGAGTAAGTGTCTTCAGATCTTCTATATCCTGGAGGCAGCAGAGGGCGGAGTCGGAGTGCAGGGTCGACACAGCAGAGGTAACAGCGACGCCGATGTGCAGCAGTGTCAGCGCCGTGAAGTAGTAGCTCTCAGCAGTGAAGTAGTAGTTCTCAGCAGTGAAGTAGTAGCTCTCAGAAGTGAAGTAGTAGCTCTCGGCAGTGATGAGGGTATCCAAAACTATGTAGAAAATGTAATGATCAGTTGGAGTGCCAGAAGTACTTGGTCTCGGATCCTCTTCCGAGAACGGGACAGGTCCCTCCCCAAGAGCGAGGAGGTGTTACTACAGTCTCAATATGGACTCGGATCCTCCTCCGAGAAGGAGACAGGTCTCTCCCCTAGAGCGAGGAGGTGTTACTGCAGTCTCAATATGACTCGGATCCTCCTCCGGAAATGTGTCCGGTCCCTCCCTTAGTGCGAGGAGGCGTTTCAGTAGTCACCGGCGGTTCTTCAAGACTTCTTGAGGAAAATGTAGAGTGTTGAAAACTGTTCGAGATTAGAACTCGTAGTCGAATGAATGAATGAAAAAAGTACAGGCTTATATAGGGGCCTGGGCCGTTCAAATTTAGAACGAGGTAGGTTCTAGAATAGAACATGAATACTGATGGTTTAAAGAGGATTAAACCCGAAAAAGTAATAAACTTTGATAGAAGTTGTCAGATTTTGAAAGATATTGTCATAACAACCATGTCAATAAAGATAAAAAAATGTCAAAAATCAAGGAATTTATTAAATTAATAAGGAAAACGAATCAGCACCCAATGCAAATTAAAGGAAAATTGCAAACAAAGGTAAAACACAGCTATTTTTACAGTATTATGTACAGAAGAGTAGAATAACAGAGCTTTGAAAGTTTGACATTTTTAGATTCACAATAAATATTGTTCAAAAAGGATTAGAAAACAACAATGAACCAAAAATACAGTGTAAAAGTATAAGAAGAGTAGAAAGGCAGGTAATGCCTATAGTTTAATGTCTACAGTACGACTTTTTAGGGAGGAAATACGAACTGCGTTATGGTAGATAGAATCTAAGATTAACTCTATGTTCGTGTTTACAGCAAACAGACTCAAATAAAGAGTAAGAATTCAGCAAGAACCCGCAATCTTTGGATGGGAAAAGGAAATGAAAGCATGGAAAAACAAAGATAATGCGATCACATTAAGGTACTCAATTTATTAAATGAATTACAGTCATGTACATCGGTACAAAGTTTAAAACTTTAAAGGTATATCGTTGACCACTGTATTTTGACAGTGTGATTATTAATCATGTCCTGCCTTGAGGGTACATCGTACCGTTAACTCAGTATTCTGATAGATAGTTAGGTTAAATATTGAGTTAAAGTTACAGTAAATAGTTTAAGCATGGTGAATGCCACCTCACAATTGTGAGATAACTCTGATAACCTCCGTCTACGTCGGCTGATGCTCATGCTATCTGACTCTTGAACCGAGAAGGTGAAAGAGATAACGTTTGTTTAGTATACAATGATGCATAAGACGCGATTTTTTTTTCTTAAACTTTGCACTGTGCACATCAGATTAAATTTTTAAAAAATACTGTCCACGAAACCAAATACGACTACGGCGGCCAATTTTCTCAAAGGCCGGGTGCGAAACAAAGTGGTAGTTATTTATATAATTAATTATGCAAGACTTGAAACTAGCCTATGCATTGTAGTTATTTTTTTTTAATAATAAAATATTGTTCAGCTAGGTCGTGTAAATGATTAAATCGTAAATGATTAGTTCCGTTTATTTCACGTGAACGATTGAACAGTGTAGAGATTATGATTACCTACTAGTATCGGAAAGTTTAATAACATGTGAAAATAGGTCATGTAATCAATTATTTTTTACGACATGTGGTAGCATTGATGGATTTCAGAGAAATTTCTTTAATACATAAAGATACTTACTTAAAAGAATAATGTTTTAGATGTAAAAAAATAACTTAACACCATGTTGTATTCTCTACCAAAGTTGATTTGTAGATAAAGGATACTTATCCTTGTACAAATTCTAATCAGTTCTAAATAGGTATAAAAAATTGACAGCTAATATGCAAGGAAAAATTTTCTTTCAATCTATACTAATTTGTCGCCTTACTCACTTAACTGTATTTGTTTATTCTCGTGCTGTAAGTATATGTATTTGCCAGCTTCTCAACTAAATAAAATAACAAGATCAGTCAGCCTCACATGCGATTCGACCTATCCATATCTGAAAAAAAATATATCCTTTATGAACTCTATGTTCTAATGATAGGGTTGATATTGTGTCAAAAGCAGGACAGTTTAAGGGTGGGTTGATATGCTAGATGCTACCTTATTGTGTATGTATAAAATTTTTGTGGCTAGGTATTTAAAGTAACTGCGCAATTTGTGTTAGAAAATAAAAACACACAATGTGTCATTGTAACGTTAAACAGCGCAAGTTGGAGACGTATTGCGTATTATGTGAGTCGTTCTAACATCATGACTAGTTTTATGTCCAAGGCTTCTATTCTTTGGTAAAGCTTTTTGATCTAAAGTAACCATGTTTCCCATTTCCTATTTTTTGACGTCACGGCACGGCACGTGAGGTTATACAGTTTTGCTGAAAACTGACCCTTATAACAACTGCATAAGAGCGAGATGTTTAGCTTGACGTATACTGTTGTCCGTACGTAACAATTGTCAAGTATTCACCAGGAAATAAGTTCAACTATTAATATACAAAATCGCTTATTACTTATATTACCTCCACTGTCTGACCGGCGGAACACGTGACCGCAGATAGCACGCTTAGATAATATGAGCCGTGTAATCAAAATTTGCCAACGAATAACCGCTTCTACACTATCGTTATAGAGTCCTCAAGTGGCTGTAACAAATTCGGCAGTGTTGCTAGGTAACTTGACCCATATCAAGGCATCGAAGGTCAGGCTCTACTCTGAATGACGTCCGTATTTCAGACTGTGGCTGTCCTGCTTACTCTAGGCCGCATCCCATTGAGAGAGAAAAAGATGCCAGAAAGGTTTCCCTACTGTGGTGGACGTAGGTCTACCATAGTAAAGCCTTAGTGCTTTTAAAGGGTGTAAATAACATAAATGAGTAAATAACATAAATGAACTGTTTGGGAAATAAGGAAGGAACTTGTAAATGAAACGTAAACATGTTGAGAATAGTTTTTGTTGACCTTGATTAGTCGTAGGACTGTCGATGAGTTTTCGTAAAAGCATAGAGATCGTAAAAGCTTTGACACTAAAGCTAGAACTTGAACTTTTTGTGTAAAGTTATGATGGATTGTAGAGTCTTCGCAGCTGATTTCAGTTTTGGATAGCAATGTTAGCTTACGATCTTGCTTCGTAGATGATTTGAATTTTTAAGCATGGTAGGCAAATTTTATTCAAAGGCTAATCAAATAATGTAATGTCTGTAGTTGAAAACAGAAAATACCTATGTTGCAATATGTTGTAAGACCGGTTCACTGCGGAATAGAATGCAGCCACTATCAAAATATTTTGACGACAGCTTGTGCACAGAAATTCCTTCCGAACGGTCTACTACTATGTTTACTACCTGCTCGTAGGGTGATATATTTTACAATACAATCCCATAGATTGCTCCAGATGGGTCCAAAAGGGTACAAAAAAGAAATGTACCCTTACCCTTTGCAGGTATAGGTAATCGAAGACCTTTTTATTATTGTGCAAAGGATTACAAGCACACAAAAGTATTGAGAAAAAGTAAGTCTTGTGGTAGTCCATATTCCCATAAGCAAGTCTTGACCATGAAATCTTCTATTTCAAGGATCTATCAAAGCTAATTTTATGGAGCATTGACCTACTATTACTAGCGTAGCGTATGAAACTGACACCACAAACAAATTTCTTACGCCACGTAATTAAACATCAATAAAATCAATAAAATAAAGTAAATAAATAAACGTCAACGCATACAAACGGTTTCAAATTCAACATTAAGTTTCAAGGAATACGTCATAATATTGCCTTGTCAACGAGTTACAAATCATTTTTTGCTTGGCATAGCTTCTCTATACTTAGATATAACCACTCCCTGTGGTAGAGCCAATAGCAAAAAGCCATCAGTGTTTTTTATCAATTTATCAGGTAAATTTTCAAACTGACAAAGTACACAGGCTTCATGCTTCTCCTGAGTGAACTTGTCTCATCGTTGACTTTATCATATGATTAGTATGTTATTAAGAGCAAACCCATGATCTTCTTTCTGTTCAGTTGATCAGAAAGAAGATCATGAGTAAAGTTACTCAAAGCAATAATAGCACCAAATCACAGAGACGTTTGGTATAATTTGTCTCGCAGAACCTCGTCAATGCGTTGGCAGCGCACTAAAAATAAACGGATTAACTGGCAAGATCTGACTAGTTTTACGTCATGTGATTCAATGGATTAGCTGTCTCTTCAAAATTCAATAAACAGATATAAACTCAAAGGTAGTTCTTACCGGATTCGTCCACACAAATTATTTAAAACCGGCCAAGTGCGAGTCGGACTCGCGCACTGAGGGTTCCGTGCCAACTTTAACTGAATTAGGGATTCTTACTTCCACTTAGCTAAAATACCACAATATTTTGTTGACCGCAAATATAACTTTGTTTTTCATAGTGTTTGTATGAAAGACAAAGTTATATTTGCGGTTGATAAAAATGTGCTATATCTCAAAAACTGCTAGTTCAATTTTGCTCAAACCAATTTTTGTTCAAAGTTTATGTTGAGATCATAATATTATATTTTTAATTTTTTTGTACCTGAATCGGAAAGCGGTAAAGAAGATACACCTACCTACAAAGTTTCAGCGGTGTGATGCTAATAGTTTCAGAATAAAGTGGCTGTGACATACGGACGGACAGACAGACAGACAGACAGACAGACAGACTTGACGAAACTATAAGGGTTCCGTTTTTTTCCATTCGGCTACGGAACCCTAAAAATGAAAAGAAAGGATTGTTAAAATATGGGGACGCCCATCCAAGAATCTACACGCAACTCCAAAATAAGTCTGAAAACATGAGCGAACCCATTTCATATAAAAGAGCAATTCAGTTTAACACTGACAGTGATTGTACCATATTTTCAACTAGATAAACAAATACGTATACACACTATCATATTATAAGCATTAGATATCGTTTTTATCTTGAATCTGCTAAGGTGTTATCAGCTAATGCAATATAGGCCTAGTTGACATAATAAACTATAACACAATACTGAAAATATGACTAATATGTAAATACATAATTAAACAGCTAAACGAGGTCTTTGAAATTACTACATGCTATCAGGATATGCCTAATAATGAAGTTAGTAAGGAAAGCATAAAGACGGGAAGTCTTAGTTCATAGGGAAGTCATTATGATAGTACACATGTGATAATGGTAAGTACCATTACCATAGGCGTTTTCACCCAGCAAGTAACAATAAACAGAAGGGGTGATATATCTCTATCGATATCCATCGATAATTTAGCAAAGTTCAGTCGATGAGACTTGAAAACAAAATGGAATAGTAACAGGTAAAAAGTAAAATAGGTATTGATTAACAACGTATGTGATTAAATGGATTTCGATTCATTTCTATTTTTTTACCTTAACCAATTTTTCAGTAGGCTAAACAATTTTAGATTGCGAAGAATTGAAGTTAAACATAGAGAGAGACGACCTTCTTTACAAGAGTTTCTCTTTATCATTCTGTCGAATAAAGTATTTTCATTTCATTTTCATTTCATTTAATATCTATCTATAGTAAAGCTACGAATAGTTTAGCTGAAATATTTTCAGCTGCTGAAACTGTCGCTCATACTTACTCACAATAGAATTTACCATGACTTCCATCTTTATTTCCTTACTACTTAGTTGTCGATTATATCGTCAGAGTTCTTTACAGCTCTACCTTCCTAAATCGTAGAGCTGTACATTTGTCTCTACAGCCAACGAATATATTTATAGCATTATAGTAGTGTTGGTCGCATACGATTCGGGTCGGCAAATTAGCGGACTGGCCTTGAGATTAGCAAAAACACGTTTAGCGTGTTATACTTACATAGAATTTGATAGACGAGTCTATTGATAGTAACTACTTGTTGAAATAAAGGCGTGCTACGAGCATTGGTTTGTGTACGGTATTGGCAACCAATTCTGAAGGAAAGGTGTTTTTACTGTAAGATCATACAACACTGTCCGTCCATAGATAACATGGAAAAGTAGTTGAAGATATTAATATGATAATGATAACTGACTGAAAAACTAAGAACATGTAGGTAGGTACTACATGACTAATGTATTGTTTACCAATGAGGGTCATAGTCGTAGATAGTATTTAAGGAGTCTTGAAAGAACGGTTTTAAAAATATAACTAAGTGGGTTTGAAAAAAAAATAGTATTTCTAGTGAAGGAACATTTACTTTATCAAATTGTAAGATCATCTCTGAAATAGGACAAGAGTAAGGAGTAAGTAAACAAAAGTTCTACCTAATTCCCACTGCTATTATTTTCAAATGACACGTGAGTTTTTAGTTTTTACCACTAGCCACTCAAAACTGATATAAATGATAATAAGAAGAATGTCTGATGATATTAAAAATAGGTATCATCAATATTATTTTTATAGTTTTCATATTTAGAGTCGATTGTCTCGACCTTCCAGCACCACATGCCTGGATCCATTATAAACAATTCAAGAATATAAATTAAGTAGTCGCCTATTGACTACACGGCTTAATCACTGCAAAAACTACGCATATACCAACCTAGTTGGTATGTGTGTGTGTATGTTGGTGTACGTGAGAAAATGTCGTCTATGTGTGTGCGTGAGCAGAGAATAAACTTAAATAACATTTAGCAGGCAGGTTTAATAAAGACGGAGACTATTATACCTATTTTATGAGGCTTTGTCGTAAGATCTTGGCACGCGTGATAGTAATTGCTCAATAGAAGGTTAAAAATTTTTGCCTTTATCATTCGAAGCGTTTGAACTGAAAAATATAGACCTAAACTAATTCTAAAAGAATATTACTAAACCTAGATTAGGATATTATAATTTATGGAATTTATTGAATTAACTTTCTTTTGGTAGATATTAGAATCGTTACTTATCCTAAGCCCTTGTCAGTAGCAATCCGAAAAAATTACAAATGAAAAAGCTATCAACAAAACACCTCGATTGTAGAGTCGCACTTCTGTAATCCTTAGTCTCTGTTTGTTTTGATCTGACTCACCAATGTGTGTTATATCTACGCGCTGTCCTACGCTTGTGTGCGTGTAACGCTCGCGAACGTATTTATTTTAGGCACCGCCTAAACCCGGCTCAGTCCTACTCGCTCGCCCGCCCGATACGTGTCAGTGATTGTGATTTTGGACTCTAAAGTTGAAGATACATAGTTGAAAATGTCGGCGTCACCAATTGCAAGACAAACTACGCACAGTCAGGCGATCCCATCACGGAGGGTGCTCATCACGGACCCTGCGCAGATGCCAGATGTCTACTCCAGCACTCCTGGTGGAACCCTATACTCAACCACGCCTGGAGGTAGATACTTGTTACCTACCATTTAGTTAGATGATGCCTATAGCTAAGAAGGGCGTGGGCGATTCAAGTTGTGTCGTATTAGGTCATTTATTAACACGTTCCCTTCTCAGGTCAAGTAAAAATGGGATAGATAAAAGTTATATCAATATTAGGTATGTCAAAGTTTGTTTACAAAATACAACCGCGTGCTTTTGACTTTCAACGACGCAATTCGTGTTTCGATAATATTATGTAAGATTTTTTTTTCTTTGCCATTTATAAAAAAAACATAAAATCAAAATGAAACAAATACTTATGAAAGATGTTTACATAAAGACCTATTCAACCAGTTACAAAGAGCAAAGAATCATTGTTTGAAATAAAGTAAAATAAGTAGTAGTAAGCAAAAAATATTCCTAAAGAAATGGAAATAATATCGGGCACACAACTGACTGGCATCGTATTATCAAGTATAAGCTTTTTATCCATGTCAATAGATTAGATTTTCTAATCTAGCTGACGATTGATAACGTAATGTTAGGATGTCAATTAGTTGATAACTCAAAAGGCGAAAACAGATAGTAGTGTTAGTGCTTGAATGATAGTCATAATTCATATTTAAGTACTGTTCAAAGACATAGATAAGTATATAGGTGAGCATACTATAAAATCTAACACTTTGTTTGTAGCAAAAGAAACTCAGTTGAACTTTCGACATGTGAACAATTTATTTATCAAAAATCAGCTGCTTGTCCTGGAAAGTAATGGAATACTTATGAGCAGAATTTTCAAAGATTTTAAATGTGTTTAGATTAGTTTCATACTTGAAAGTAATTTACAACTTTGTAATATGAAACTGCCGTACAACATCTGGATAGAACCGGTTGTGGGTGGTTCCTGTCAATTAACCGCTCTTTAGGTCTAATGTGGCTAACCTCGTGTGGCAAGAGCTATAAAACGTCCAACCGGGAACATTATATTTAGAGACGATACAACAACCTCTCGAAGGTTGAGTTCAACACAATGTCAAGGAGAAGAATTATGCTTTAAGTTAGGGAAAAGCATTTTGGGGCTAAGGCTCCTGCCTTGCATTGTGCATTATGTAAATTAAAAGCTCAGAAAAAACAAAAGAACTGCTTTAACATAATTAGTGAAATAGAAAATGTGCCTAGAGTTATTAAGTCACGTAACTCAGCAAAGAATAATAAAAACTCAGCAAAACCTAAATAAAGAAAGATAAGTATCTTGCTATGTGCACTATATCGAGGATTGTTATGTCAACAATATGTTCCACGTAAGCTGGTCGTTCGAAAAAAGATCGTATGAAAACGAGAGAGAGTTGAAAATGGAACGAAATCTTGTTATCTGCAGAAGCCGGCCGTACTACGCAGTTACGCAGTGGTTATGTCATACCACATGGCAGATAAATAATAAAACAGAGTAAGAACGTACAGACTATAATTTTTTGCTGCAAAATAGTCCCTATTACAACTGTTTAAGACACCGCAAAGTTAAGCTTGATATGTATGATGTATGTGACAAAAATATCGGACATTATCATTTGAATTGTTATTCTGGTTTGTTACCAAGTCGCAAGGGGCCAAGGTTGGATTTATCTATTTAGTTAATCAAATGGTCAGGGACTTCTTTTATTGACTTAAACATTTAAAGGCATGAATTGGTTTAATTTTCTTATAACAGTGTGAAATTTTAATTGTGAAAGTTAAAAAAATTGTGAAAAAATATAATTTTGTCCTAGCAAACTGGGTTAATCTATAATATATTTTACAATTTGACTGCCTAGCTATAGAAACTACTTCAAATATGATTTGACGGCAAAAATCACAGCTGAAAAAAGCAACAAATTCAGAAGGAAGTTCCTATTACCATACAATAGAATGAATAAATAAACACTAGCCACGTTTTTCCCATAACAGTCCCTGTTTATTATCATCAACATACCTACAAGTTCATGATATGGATGTCAACGACATGGATGAGGCATTCATATGTTACTATCAGTAAACTATGATGCAATGTAATTTGATAAAGAACTACCTAATAATACAAAACAGTGAATATAAGTTAGTATAATATGTTGTTCTACATTTGAAATAAATACTAAATATTAATTTTGTGAAAGCATAGTTTTTTTACTGTAGATCATTTAATAGGTATTAGGACCTTGAGTTTTCTAAATTACAAAAAATATTTTCCCTACACAGTATTGTTACTCAAACTTAAATAAGTATTGTTGCAAAAAATGACAACCAATAAAGGTGTGTCGGTAAACGTGTTAATTTTCTAGACGTATTTGACAAAAATCTTACCTTAAAACTTTGTTTTAAATAAAAATGCTGGATGGATAGCCACTAATTATAAGTGTTTTTTCCTCGTATTTAACAGTGATCAAAATTACGAGTAACCTAGTATATTTTGGAATCCACACGTGCGTTGGGTAGTGTGTGTCGTTTATCACACTAATTGGGTTAATTGTCGGAAAAAGTGGGATTTGCAAATAGAAAATTGACAATACAGAGGGCAATGAGCTCGTAATAATTTGGGTCGGCGACCTCGATAACAATAGTTCGTATTTACTTACAATAACTAGTTTCGCAACGTGGCACTCTGCCATTGCGTTCGTTTTTCATTTAATTTTCGCTCGTTTCCGTCAGCTACGGCTATTTCAGTGGTAACAGGTTGTTTGTAAAAGCTTATTTTAATAAAAACATGTTAAAAAAATAACAGCTCGTTTGTTTTTCGACTGAAAAAACAACAGCTCTTTATTTTTCTCTTGCAAACGTCTATCTATTGTTTTAATAAGTGACTTTTTTATACAAACAAATAATAATTTAGGTACGACTTGTCAACAATCGTTATGAACATAAAAAAAAATAGTCAAATATAATTAACCTACATAATTTCAGCGAAAATACCTTTCTTTCAGTACGAAAGAAAGTGCTATGAAAAAAGTTTTCCTAACAACTAAACTACCAACCTACCTAGCTTATGAAAAGATACTTTGAGTTTTCAAATAAATCCTTTTATGTTAACCCTTATTGGAATTAATGATTCATGCATGGGACACAACCTGAATCGCTGGTAGTATTAGGGAAAATGTGCTGGAAAATCATATTTTCAGACCCGATATTGTTATTTGAATATGTTATCGACTGAAAATAAGCTTTTTACATATTATATAGTGGATACTATACTGATTTTATACTTGCACATACCCGATAGCACAATATTTACGTATCGCAATTGCTTTTCTAAAAATTGTACATTTCAGCAAGTATTTTCTCTCAACTTTTTCACTAAAAAGATCATTTTTTTCTATTCCAGGCACGCGAATCGTCTACGAAAGGTCTTTTATGATGTCGCTGCGGCAGTCACCTATCTCACAAACACCACCGAAGTGTTCTCTACCAGCGGCCCTGTTAAAGAACCCAGGATCGGTGCCTCTATCACAGTCCTCACCAGTCACTAAGAACAATCGTTCTAATTCGATCTCATTCGATGAGTCGCAGGAGACATTCAGTATGGATCTCTAGAAAGCTAGGTTAGGTTTCATATTAATTAGGATAAAACAAATGCACCGCGTAAAATCAGGTGATAACCAAGGATGGGTCATGAAGGTATTGTGAAAACGAAAGTACAACGGCATCGATAAGCAATATCAATTCGCTTTAATTTCTAAGTAGCTTGAGGTTCGCAGACATAGGATGTTGGATGTTGTTTTTCGCTGGCTGACCCCTGAAGGCTTTATTCCTGATGAATTAAAATGTTTAGCTTCTCTTAATACTGATAAAGTACAAAATGTAGACGACTATGAAATGTCTTTACCTTAAGATTTGTAATAAAAATGTGTTCCAAATACTACGTCTAATAATAATAAATGTCTTCGTATTTACAAATATTTGTAGAGTAAATATTGGTAAATATACATATCTTTTGTCACAAATTATTAGAGAAATAAATAATAAAAAAAACCTTTGTAAACTCTGCTTCTTGTAGTGTAAACATAAACGCACAGCATTTGTTTTATGTAAAAATTAGTTCCACGTAGCACTGCTCTTTCTACTACTTTTCAAACCGTTAAGACTGCTGGATAGTAAGTACAAAGTGTTACTTGGACCTAGAAATATACAAAAATAAGGTTTACGTTGTTCTAAGACGCGACTGATACGCGTTCTAAACGCAATCCCTTGCCACGACCCACAAAAACAATAAAAAAAATAAAAACCAAACAAAACCTACAAATAAAAATAAAACTCAATTTTTAATGGAATGGATGTGCTGTGTTGTTATTAAAAATGTGACAAGGGATTATTTGTACCTAAATATTGTTAGTGTTACGGCGTATGACGCACTTTATGTAGGTGCTTAGTATTTTTACTTTATTTAATTTAAGAAAGCAAGTGCCATTACAGAGAAGGAAATTATGTCATTGAATTTTCTTCCACTCTGGTGTTGCTAACATTATAAAAGTCATGCAATCTCAAAATATTATGGCTGTTGTCACGATATTCGAGTTTGTTACCCACGATATTTTTATACTCCTCATTTTCTTGTATTAATGACGAAATTGTTTAATTGTTAAACTGCCTTTAAGGTATCGGACACAATTGATATTATCATGATAATTGAATATGATTACATTGTTAAAAATATTTTTACTAGATTTTCTCTCCGAGTGTTTTTAAATCTCAATGAAGTTCATGAAATGTTAGATTTTAGACTTGAAGTTTGAATAGTATATGGCTATTGTTAGTTCCAAAGCATTTACTTATATTTATAATCAAAGTACGTTATGTACTACGACTCTCTTGTTGGTATGAGTGTGTTCATATATTTAAATGTATCATACATTTTGTATGTGACGGCTGGTACTTTGTATTGTGACTGCCAGTATATGATGCAAATAAAATGTATAAAAATTTTTTTTGGTTTCAATATAATAATAATAATAAAGCCTTTATTTACTGCTACATTAATTCTTACAAAATATGTATTTCACGTTTAGGATAAATTACAGTTATGACGGTTGTTTTGTTATGTAGCGGTCTGTCTTGTGACGTAGGCCTCCTCCAAAGCCTTCCATTTCTTCCTGTTTCTGGCTGATCGTGTCCAGGTTGGTCCCGCTATTTCTTTTATGTCATCGTCCCATCTTGTAGTTGGTCTGCCTCTGCTTCGTTTGTTTCCTCTGGGGTACCATTCTATGACATCTTTTGTCCATTTGGAAATCTCTTCACGGACAATGTGCCCCGTCCACTTCCACTTGAGAGATCTGATTGTTTTTGTGACATCCTTAAATTTGGTCCTCTTTCTTATGAATTGGAGTGGGATCCTGTCTTTGAGTTTGATTCCTAGCACACTTCTTTCCATGGAGTTCTGGCAAACTTTGAGGTTGTTCTGATGCTTTTCATTTAGAGCCCAGGTCTGGCATCCATATGTAAGACACGGAAGGATGCAGGTATCAAACAGTTTCCTTTTTTCTGAAATAGAGAGTGCGCTATTTTTCATTACTTCCTTCATTGACCAGAATCGTTTCCAAGTATTATTAACTCTTCTGTCTATTTCTTTCTTCATGTTATCTGTGGTGGATATAACTTGGCCCAAATAGATATATTCTTCCTCGTACTCAATTTTTTCTTGATTGACTATGATGTCTACTTTTTCTGAGTTGGTCATAACTTTAGTTTTCTTGGTATTCATAGTTAGTCCCACTTTCAATATAATGTCTGAATATTCCTTAACAAATAATCTACTATATATAAATAAGTCGGGTTTTCCTTCCTGACGCTATAACTCCAGAACGCACTAAACGATTTCCACGGTTTTGCATTCGTTGGAAAGGTCTCGGGCTTCGTGAGGTTTATGGCAAAGAAAATTCCCATAAAACGGGGCCGGGGCAGGACGGGGCTGGGGGCGAAACGAAGTTCGCTGGGACCGCTAGTTCTGTATGACTATGACGAGTGAATAACTTCTTAGGATGCAAATAGATTCTTTGATGTCCTATGAGCTATGATACCCTTTTTCCTAACTACCGAAACGTGGTCTCTAACTATGGGCCTCATAAAAAAGCTCAAAATCTCTACGAGACGAACGTTTCTCCACGAGATCGAATCAGAAATGAGGAGATACGTTGAAGAACTAAGGTAACGGACATAGCCCTGCGAACAGTAAGCTCAATGGGCAGGGCGTATAGCGCGAAGAACTGAAGGTCGATGGGGCAGAAAAGTTCTAGATTGGAGACCCTTCGACCAAAGGTACAGCGTAGGACGACAACAAGATGGAAAGGCGACCTTGTAAAGATCGCAGGATCACATTGGACGCAGACAGCTCACAACCGGTCGCTGTGGAAAACCGTGAGGTAGGCCTATGTTCAGCAGTGGACGTCCTTCAGCTGATAATGTTGATATGATGATGTTTGACAGCTATTTAATGAAAAATAAATGGTGCAACTGAGCCTTAATCGACCACTAGCCACAGTCTGAAGCAATCAATAAGTTCAATTGACTGATTTTCTGCTGCTATATAAAAATATATTTAAAATTATCAAAACTATATTAAAAAATCTTTTCAATCAATAAATACAAGGTTAACACGAATTTTGTCACAGTGCAGCGTTATGTGAGCGCCACCTGGTGTAAGACAGGAAAATTATGTCAAGATGTCATAATTTTTAACTACTGCAAAAAAGGTGGTAATTCCACGTGCATTTGAGTCCCTCCTCCCTCATGCTCTGCTACGAATTACTACGAGAAAATTGCTACGATCACATTCAGTCGTACTAGTACTAAAATATGCCTACCTTAGATGATTATTAAAAGATGAATGTATGAAACTTACAAGGATACTAGTTTTGTATTGTTTACCATCCCTTGTAAGTTTATCTTCTAAAATTATTTGTCTTAGGTGCAACGATTGCTACGAGATCATTGCTACGAGATCATTGCTACGAGATCATTGCTACGATAGATGATGTCTACGAAGAACATTTAATAAAGACTACGAAATAAAAAAAAACCAACTGATGACCTTTATTAGCAGACTTTGGAAAATGTTGATAAGATGTATGAAGACATTTATACGGATTAACAGCACCTTACAACAATATGATATTGACGTAAGCCCTTAGGAAACGTGACTGACTTTTATCAAACGCATTTTTGATGAGGGTATGGACATTGAAAATCATTAACAAAAGAACATTGTACTGTTGATCCTTAGCATTTTCATTTTATTTTTGAATATTGTAGATATACCTACATAAGCCAAAGTTGCAGAACAAGTCTCTGCCTTAGGAGTTATTTTTAATTGGATATTGAAGTATGCCAAAGTTGCGAAACTAATCGCTGCTTAGTGAGGCTTATATATAGGTATTTATTTGCTTAAAATACGTACCTACTGTATGTATATAAAGGTTATCGACACAGCACGTCTTGGCATCCAGAAAAACAACTTTACTCCATAATATCTTCTATTCACGCGACGCAAACGTTGCTATTACAAATTGACCAGGCGCTTATAACTCTCACACAAATTCCTTGATCAGCCTTGTTTATTATGCGTTCTATCAAAGCTTAGATCATTGACCTCTTGTAGTGTTAAATCACAAACCTATCACGTGCAAACGTGTTACCAACCTAAACTAATCCCTAGTTTATGACGAATAGGGATTATTTTTAAGGAGGGGAGGGTTGTGCAATCACTCAGCCCCCTCTTACTCTCCCCAATGGTAATCTGTCTGGATCTAATCGCTTTTGATACTTGCCATGTTTTGTACTAACGGGGAATGACATGTTGGTACCCGATAGACGTGGTTAATGAAGTAGAAGATGGTGGAATTTGTAATGTGAGCAATCTAAGGAGATGAAAAGTCAATGTACAGCTTGAATAGGAGTAATAATTCGGTCTGAAAACTTTGGTGTTAGTCATGAAAGTTATAAAATGTGACAGCTGAATTTCACGTGATTCAGCGCTTAGAACTAATAACAATGGTTTGATGAGTACAAGCTTTGTATTAGACTTTGTAAGTACATGGCAATTACGCTTAACTGAAATAAGAAGGCGAGTTTTTCATTTGTAGGCCTTAACCGTACCATATATATAGCATATCCAACTGCTAGGCCTGGGGGCTATAGACGGGCAAAATTATCTAGACCGCCCATAGCTAGTTTCATGGTATTCCCATTTCCGAATCGTTATTAAAAATACTATACCTTTGTTATCAGTCACCTTAATTAGACCAAGCGGATGGCTGAAGAGCGTAAAGAATGGAAAAAAAACTCCACCCACAAGAGCCTAGCTCTTGGCTCTTGGCAATGATGGTTCCTCCAAAATCGCAATCCTTTAGAATAGTTTCAATCCTAAAGCTCACTTCAAATTTGATATTGGATGATATCAGAAATAGAAAGGCTAGGTCTGCACCCTGTATGATAAGTCAGCAAACAGCTTAGCGGGGGCGGAGGGGCTTCTCTAAACACATTATGTGGCCGCGGCAAAACGTGATCGCGCTGATTTCAATGTCAATTATGGAAACTGCAGATACTCGTCGATGTTCATTGAAGTTCATGAACATAAAACATAAAAGTTCATGAAAAATGTTATGTAGTTATGACGTGATACCGAATATATTATTTTGGATTGTATTATGAAGATTGATTGTGGTATGAAGTGAAGAAGCATGGCTAGGAAATGGAATAATGTATGAGCACTGTGTAAGTACCCAAGTAACTATTATATCTGGTAGAGACAGTTTTGGTACTGTAGTAGGTCATAAAGATGCCTGTATTAACTTTAAAAATATAATTCCGTGCTACCTAACTACCTATTAATTATTTTTTCTAGACTCATATAATTACTTTGTCATCATTGATAAATTAATCGTTGTACCTACCGGTTATGACTTTGCTGAAAATTGAGGACGTCTAATAAATTATGGGCTTGTCCAACACGCCAAAAATATGATATTCTCGGTCAGTCCCAAAATAATAGTCATAAAAATATCCATTTCAAGTCAAACATATTTGGACATAAGAAAAAGTAATGGATCAAGTATGTTGGAAGAATGTGATACATAATAATAACGATAGGAGTCTTTCTTAAACCCTCTACACATCGGTGAGGATGTGTATGTCAACTTTATTTTGCCATTCTTTTGTTTACGCGACCACCGCCGTGGCGGGCCAGTCGATCCCTGAGCGTTTTTTTGGTATCTGACTGATTGATTAGTCTTAAGTTTTATTCTTTTTGATAAATAAATAAATAAATATGCGCCAGACAACACACCAATTGTCTGATTTCGTGGTAAGCAATTTTCTTCCTTGTGTTACGAAGTGCCAAACAACGATTATGACGGGGCGTCTCCCATTAATACTTAAAAACATATAACATCCATGACTTACTTATGACGTAGGACGTCCACAGACAAGATGGACAGACGACCTTGTAAAGATCGCAGGATCGCACTGGATGCAGACCGCTCACAACCGGTCGTTGTGGAAAGCCATGGGGGAGGCCTATGTTCAGCAGTGGACGTCCTTCGGCTGATAATGATGATGATGATGATCCATGACTTAGGTACAAATGTTTGTGCTCATCACACAAACATGTGCCCCTTGCGGGATTCGAACCCGCGACGGCCGGCGTAATAGTCAGGAGCGCTAACCAATACACCAAACGCGTCGTCTGCTTCTTGCCTGCTTATTTGACACTTTTTGGGTATATGCTAATAGTTAAAATAGCAGGGTATTAAAATAGCAGGACGGCTATAAAAGCTCATGATATTGGGGTTAAAAGAGTAAATAATAATAAAAATATGAAATTCTGATGAGGCTCTACAATTTTGTTGAAATAGCGAAAACATTGTGGAGGGATTAGAAGATTTATGAGTGTCTTCCAGAGATCTCTTTGACTAAGACGTAGTTTACACCTTTTTACACTGAAATGTAATGGAGGCTATTTGTATGTGTGGGAAGAAATTAAGGTTTTCTTTCATTTACATGACATTTGTCAGGAGAGAAGGAATTGAATGTGAGGGAAGTCCCCCACCTACTAACGAACGTCTTTAAAAAATGCTATTTTGCCAATGTGTACTCAAATATTTATTTGAGCACATAGCTAGGTAGATCATTTTCTAAAAATTTAATATACATAGTACCTATAGCGGAGTAAGTTTTGACGCTAATATTCTGACTGAACCGATTTTGAAAGCTTCTAATAAAGAGATAATATTGAACTATAAGAAACAGACATCGGATGATTTTGATTTAGGAAACATATTAAATGATGTAGAAAATGGAGTCAATGTATAGGAAATCCTATTTATATGTGCGAAGGTCCAAAACCGAAGTTAGTTCAGATTTTAGTCACCAGATAATTTTATAATTTTAGTTATCATTTAGCACCCTGTGCACCTACCTACCGGTCTGCTATGATTACGTTATAGTATAGTACCTACCTACCCCTGCGTGTTCCTGTTTCCCCTATTAGGGTGATTGCAGACACCCTCCGTTTCGCACTGTCGGCTAAACAAGGGTTAAATTATCACCCTTATTTCAATACTAATATGGTTGTTAATAAAACAGTTGAGGTGTAGGCTGTTTGCAGTGTACATTTGCATGTAGACCCACTAATTGAAACGTAGTAAAGTTCCGATGTTAATGCTGTATGGAAATGTAGAGCTATTTGAGCTAGGAATTCAAATGCTGGTTTGATTGTAAAGGATTGAAAGAAAAATCAAAGATGACTTACTAAAATAATCATAACATAACAAAGAAAAAACAAAGTCTTAAATAACCGTAATAGGCTCCAAATAAGCTCCAGTAATGATGAAGGAACTAAAAAATCATTAAGTTTCATAGTTACACTTTATTCTTCCCATACATACAAATAATCAGCTCGTACAAAGTCAGCCCACGTTATAGTAAAAGATCCATTAGCTCTAATAACTTGGGGGTCGAAGGGGCTTTATTTATCTAACGTCACTCGAGCTGCTCTTAGCATGAATTTTTCAGAACTATAACCCCATTTCTCTAGCTCTTTCCCCTTTCCTCTACATCTCGGAATGATTGTAATAGCTCTCCGTTCCAGACTGTTGACCACTTTCTTCGAGAAGGTAACCAGTTGTGACCCTTTTTGCCTAGGGAAGAAGGAACAATATTAATAAGGTTTTCAAGCTACTAGCTGTTAGACGGAGGTGCTTTCAGATCCACTAATTAGAACGTTATGCAACGTCTAGCATCTGGCAAGTGTACCTACGTTGAAAATACTAAATTGCTGACAATTTTT